>JAQJZH010000764.1:0-47096 GCA_028020825.1 Podargus strigoides | reverse complement strand
TAAGAAAGAGCCAATAAACTCCATTTCCAGAGGCAATCAGACAAGTACCACAGGGACAGGCAGGAAGAAAAGCCACTGGTTCATTTCATGCAAGATATTGTGATATAGCCTACCTCTATGCAGTCCTTAATGAAATTTTCCAATGCAGCGTCAGCAATAGCTAATGAGGATAGCAATAGCTAATGAGGATAGCAATAGCTAATGAGGATGGGTGGCCACTGTCTCACCGTTTTTTTTTTAATCTTTATGGGCTCTTAAGATAACTTGTCCAATCCTGCGACTTGCAAAACCATGGTATGTTGTTGGTAAATCCAAATCTCCTCCCATCACTGCTTGTCCTACTTTCTCTGGGCTGAAGTCCCAGTACTGCAGTACGAAGTGGCAAGCCAGGTACCATACATCAAGCAAGAAATTTGAGCTGCAGCTCAAAACCCAAGATGGAAGTCTGATGTGGAAAAAGGATCTCACATCACAAGATCTTTGCAAGTTATATATCAGAAATCAGACCAGAACTCTACTTCTCAGAGTATTCAGGTCCTCAAAACACATATTTCTCAATGGTACAATTTTCATGCTGTATCTTAATGCGAAATTACTTGCTAACCAACAACTGCACTGTCAGAATTAGAACTAAAGTCTCAGTTACAGAGATCTCTCTATATTGAATCACATTTGTCATTAAAATTCATCAAATGAAAATTTCACTATCAGTCAATTTGACTGATGTACTACAAGATTTTTCAAGAGGTACATTTAGATTGAACTAGAAAATAAGGGCATATTCCAATAAATGCACCAGATGTAAATTGCATATAAAATGTTTTTTAATTAGAGGCTTGTTTTATAATAAGGTATATCTTGTTTTATTGCAAGTTTCTTGTAGCATATCCATGTTATGATGCAAAACAAAATACAATGCATTATATTTTGAATATGGTCTCATGAAATATCTGAATGAAATATTTACAGTGTAATGGATGAATCTACAAATGACTTCTGAGCTTTTCTCTTAATAACCAGTGATCCATTCACCTTCTCTTCCCCAAAAAACACATGGTGTAGAGTAAAAAAATTTTTGCAAAGCTTATTGAAGTACTCATAACAAACATCCTGAGTAAAAGATTTACATTTGATTGAAACCGCTACATTAGAAGGATGGCTTTTCAGAATTTTATCACATTGTTTCACCTCCTACAGAACAAATAAGCAATTCATTTTTCTTTGTAAATAAATACCTAAGGAAAACATGTAGTATTGACTTTAGGGAATTTCTGAGCTCTTTCACCTCCATAGCTTTTCACTGAGTATTCTGAATGTGTGATGACAATCTCTTTAGAAAGACACTTGGACACACTTTGAGTCATAGTGAAAATCCTGGTATGGACAAAACAAATATAACTCATGAGCAAAGCCAAGAACGTATTGCTACTGTCACTGAAACTTTAACTCACAATCATTGAATTACTAATCCTTACCTAATTATTATAGAAAAAGAAAAAAAAATATAGAAGAGAATGCTATTAAGTCTCAATAATAATACAGGTAAAACTGTTACATCTCTCCATCCCTACCCCTTCTCCACAGTTACACTCACCTTTCCACTGCCCTCCTCAATCCTAAGGTGGCTGACCTCATACTACATATGAGATTTTACATACACTAGATGCTGTTATCTTTGTTACCCCTAAAACCAGTTTCACCCAGTTCCTAAGTCTGCCTTTGTTTAGGTCATTGACCACTGCTGCATTGTTTATAGCTCTGAGGTCTCAAGTGTCATCCTATGCCCTCTATTGGCATCTCATATCTGTACTCCTCTGCAGTGCATCCAGTAGCTTTTCTTTTGAGGCCTCTGCTATGACATCATGCTCATAGTACTCTACACTGCAAAATTTTGCTAGGGTCCTACCTTCTTCATTTTACACAAAATAACTTATTACTCTCAGCTAAATAAAAATTATGGTTGTATCACAAAACAGTAGAAAGCTAAGCAAAAGTAGAAAAAAATTTTGTAATAGTCACCAGGTTATTAGGAAATTGCTGTTGCAGCTAAACAAGCTAAAGCAAAGTCCCGGGCAGATCAAGACAAGCCCAGACAAAGCCTTAAATCCTGAGGACTTACAGAGCTCCTGCAGAACCTCTGGCCTGTTACAAAACAATGTGTGTTACTGCGAATACAGTAAATACTGAGCTACAGGGCTACACAAAGTCTGGATGCATGACGGCCTACAAATGTAGGCCATCCTTGAAAAGTTCCACCCCATAGTGACTATGCCTCACACACAGCCAGAGAAGGGAACTGGCTCATTCAGACTCTCCATAGTCGCTTCATTTCTACTTGGTAGTAATTAACTTCCCCTCACTACTAGTAACAGCTGTATCTATCCTGACCTAGCTGTGCTAATTGGTGACTCTACTGTTTCCTTCTTACCTTGAAGAAAGTCGGCCTGCTTTAAAAGGGAGAAAAAACTCAAAAACCAAACAAACAAACAAAAAACCACAAAAAAAAAAATAAGACCAAAAAAATCCTACAAAAAAACTTAATAGGTTTCTTTTGCTGGTGACTGGTTTTTCTTTAGGCCACTTTAGCCCAGCTAAGAACATGCCAGAAAGTATTTCTTCAGGAGCAGGACTTGGCTTAATACTGAGCCATAAATAGGCCCCTAGACCTAGGAGCCAGTTTAATTGGGTTCTCTTCCTGGTCCTTCAGCAGTTCCTTGCATGACACTGGGGATGATCTTCCTCCTGCCAAATTTGGACAATATTGTCACTCCAGACCTTATGACAATGCAGTTCAACAATTATAGATAAAATGTGCCATTTAAATTCAAGCTACTATTTTATTATTCACAAAAGTCACGTCCAAGCCAGTTTTGTAATACCTGACATGGTTATCCTTTTAACGTGCACTGTAACACTGCATCAGCCCTAAATGCTAGTTCCCAGTGAACAGTCACTCAAAGCAAGTGCTGTGTGTATGACTGGATGAGCTGCAAGAAAGAAGCTGCCCTACCTTCCTTACTCCCATTTTCAACTGCAGGCCAATCATATTCTGGAAGCGAGCATTGGGATGCTGTGCTTTTCATCAGCATCCTTCTGGGAAAAGCCTAGGACAAAAGAGGAAGGAGGGGAAAATCATAATACTTCATGCTGTAGCTCCTTTATTGTTCTTCCCTTAATCCTGACCTTGCCAACTTCAAACAAGCTCTTGCTGTGCAGCTCCCTACCACACTCTTAAAGCAAGTCTTATGCCTCAGAAACACATCCTGCTTGCACTCAGTTCACTTATTCTTCGTTTCAGATCAGACTGAATAGAACTTTGAAGCCAATGAAAATTCAGCTATGTTTAACTGAAAGTTCAAGGTCACAAACATCTCCAATTTAATTGACATTCAGGAACAATTTTCTCAGATTCTGGGTTTCCTCTATCCTGACTTATTTCAGCTCCCAATCACACTGTAATTTCTATTTCACTCTAAAACAAAAATACAGAGATGCTTATATTCACAGTTACTCCTCACTGCTCCCTACAGTGCAAGTTTTTCTAAGCAGATGCTTGTCAAAAGATGCTTAGGCTTTCTACCCACTGATACCTGGAAAGCAGATTCTCATCAGGCCTGTAGGTCACAGTGGAGCCTTGGAGTTACCACAGGAAAAAAACCCCAACAACCCACAACCCAAAAAACTGCCCGCAACTTTTTGTTTAACAGTGTGAGATTCCCTAGTAGGCTCAATGGAAAGTTATGAGCACTGTTGTATGCACTGGAATACTACCCCATCCTGTTTTCTGCAACGTACCCTGGTGCCTCATGCTGCTTCTGATGTACGCCCTTCAGGTCTGCAGGCACTGCTAAATGTTCACAGACTTTCATAAATTATAAAAATCACAGCAAATGTACATTAATTACTTTATTTTAAATCTCAGATTTACACTGATCTTTGTAAATAGGCAATATGCAAAGCATTTAGGATAAATTATGGCAATAGGTGATTTTTTCTATTAGTGACTATGCTAGAAGTAGAAACAACTGAGAAGTGCAGCTTTTGTATGAGCAGTTTGAATTATAGCTGTAGGCTGAGTCTAAGTCAGAGCTTTCTCAGTGAAATTAATACTTGATTCTATTAATCTTCTCTCTCTTTAGAATACCTCCTGAGCTTATCTTCTCTTTTTAGGGTATTTGTCATCTCTAATTGCTCAGGTTAACCAGCTTAACCTATGTGCTCCCAAATGGGTCTGTCATCTCAGCCCAGGGGCACTGCATGCACTAAAAGCCCAAACTGCATCTTTCATTCATTTTGCTCAAAATGAAATCATTCCTAAGGGCTGTTCTCAAATGGAAACATTGCCTCATGATTCAGACACTCCCATGTGTTTTTCTTTACTAGGCTTTATATAGCATTTATGTCCAGAGCACTTCCACTCCTTTGCTTATGACAACTAATGAAACCAGGCCTGCACAGAGAGTGGGTATTTAATGTTACAGCATAAAGCTTACTCAGCCCATGCTAGCCTCTCTCCAATTTATTTCTAAGTATTCCTATGCAAAGGCCTTCTATAATTAGGCCAAACACAATCAATTCATTGTTTTCCCATGTTTCAAAGCAGTCATTCAGGACTGTTACATACTCTGAATTGATTGAGCATGGGGATTACTTTATCTCCAGGGGAGATGATGATCAGCATTTCCCACCCAGTTCCTGAGATGTCTTTACTAATTGAACTTAATAACATCTGTGTGTTTTGACTCAGAAGGAAAGAGATCAAAGCAGAGAACAAGGCAGGCATACTTTCAAGATTAAAATTGGCCAGAGGCAATCAGCGGAGAGCAAGTAAACAGCTCTTCAGCAGTCTGAAGAAAACCTGAACGCGAGTGGTTTTGCGCTCCTGCAGGCTCTCTTCCAAGTTAGCCCAGTTGGCTTGGGAGGTCACTTCTGCTGCTCATGCTATTTCTTGTCATCACCCCACCTCTATTGCCCTTTTTCACCCTTGAACTTCATTCACCAGCAACGTTACAACAAACCTGGCAGATTTCCTTTTCTCCTTAATCAGGCAGAACAGAACTGTATTCCTTATGGGAACAGTGGCTGATCTTACAAGTACAGCAGGCAGCTCCTGCCTTCACTTTAACCCTGAGCCCTGGCATGCTGGGGAGTTCTCACCTATCAGCCTGAGGTGCAGTGCTCAGTCCCCTCAGCAGAAGATTTGGGCCTTAAAGGGTCAGTGTATTTTCAGTGTTTCAGCACTATCCCATTTCACCGCAGCAGGAGTAGAGGACTGAGCACACAGGAGGTGGGGAAACTGTTTTATTTGGTACTCGATATGTCTCACTTGGTACCTTGCCATTTCAGGTGGTCCTCTCTGTTCAGACTTCCTCATCTCTGAGAAATGAAATTGCTTCGCTGTAAGTTGGCTCCATGTCACATTTTGAGTAGAACAACCTAATCAGAAGAGAAAATGAAAGGGAGATTGCACTCCTTGTCTTTCTGCATGGGTGCCTAAAACATAACTCCTGCTTATTTTTTTGGCTCTCTTTTATATTGAGATGACAGACGATGCAAAGGAACACTTCAAAGTATTCATTTTAGCTTCCATTGGAGCTCAATTTTAAAGTGGACTTTGCTTCCAGTGAGCTCAGGAGCCACTGCAACCTAGTTTAAATGTGATTTTTTTTTATTTATTTATTTTCTTTTAATCAATGAGCATTAGGCCTATCCTGTGCTCACATCTTACTCAAAGCCAGAGGTGAACAGGAGAAGCTCGCCTTTGATTGAGAATCAATGTATACAAACACAAGGTCATGTGCTTGGAAACAACAGACACATTTCGTGTGGAACAGGGAGTTGGATCCTGCTAAGCAGCAGCTCTGAAAAGGACATAGAGGGTCACAGCAGAAGAGTGCCCAGGTGTCAGTAGCACATGCAAAAGGAAAATTGCTGCTACCTATGTAGTAGCACACTGAACACAGAAGTGGTACACCCTCCATATTTGACAGTGATGAGACTGTTGCTGACACACTTGAGCCCAGACCTTGGCTTTGAAGCACTGGAGATGCAGGAAAGGCATTTGCAGTTTGAGAGTGCTGCAGGTCCTCTCATGTTTCTTCTCTTCCCAAAGCTTTGCGTACACTAACGACATCTTCTTTGATAACAGTCAGCTTGTGATGGAGCCCAACACTAGGGGACAGAAGACTCTAGGCAGCTTTCAAAAAATGACAGGCACAGGCATTCTTGTGCTAAATGTTCATCTGAAAGGCAGAGACCAGTTTAGCCAGTCCCTTCCTATCTGCTGCTAAGAAAGGAACAAGGAGGAAAGCCAGCACTAGCCTGAAAGAGGTGAGCTATCCTGCTTCTGCAGGACTCCCTGGTGTGTGCTGCACTCCAGAGTTCTGCTGTGACCCAGTACCTAGGAGAGACAAGCTAAACTTAACCTGAGAAGCTTTAAACGAGAAACAAATCTTCCTTCTGAGTCACAACCTGACTGAGGCCAGAATTTGAGAAGTCATTCATGAAAATCCTGTCACAGTGCTGGAAGCCAGCTCCCAGAGCACAGGTGATGAAGGAGTGAGGAATGCAGCCCCATGGCATGTACAGGGCCCGAGCTTGGCTCCATTCCATCACAACCTGCCATCATGGGTGAACCCAGCACTGATTCTAATGTTTCCTTTAGAAAAAAAATAATTGTATTTCTTAAGTCACATTATTTTCATTTTCCTTGTATGTGGTACTGCTCCTGTCCCTACAGATTTTATTCATCACTCACTTCTATCTTCCACTGGTGAAAATAGGGCAGAAAGGTAGAAATACTAATTTTAAAAATTTGCCTTCTCAAAACTGCTTCTGACAGCTAAGCCATATGAAGTGCCCAACATCTAGCTGTTGCTTTTTAACCAGCTAGACATCTAGACATTGTTTGTTTAACCAGCTAAAAGGCCTGACAGATTTGTCATGTTATCCAGGGTTCTGCCATGCGTGTCAAATCGAGCAGCCACTGGGCTCTTTGGAGCTACCACCAGGCTCACTGGAGCCCCTACAGAATGAGATGGTCAGCCCTAATTACAATTTTCAATAACAAAATAGCTTTAATCTCCATGAGAGGCATATGTCAGCTTTGTTTAATTAGGGAGGAAACTGGGCAGAGATGAAGTCTGAGTGATTAGCTCCTCTCTCTCCCCTTGATATCCCCTGCACAGGAGAGTGGTTAAAGAATACAGAAAGCACCAACAAGTTTCTCAAGTCCAGAGAGTAACACCAAACAGGTCAGCCACGTCACTGCCACAGACAGAGAAATTGTTCCCTGCTCATGCCCTTAACATGGCTGATTTCACTCCTTCATGTGGAAACACAGACTGTATCTCACTTCCTACAAGGCTGACCACACTTAGGCTGGGGGCAGGCAAGCTCCCTGCATCACAGCAGCTGAGTATTTCCAGAACAGTGTACTTCTGTGGGGAGGGGTGAGCATCTTCACATAGAAGATCTGCTCTGATCTTTTGGCATATCCTGGGCCTCCCACAGGGACAGCAGAGCCCTCACCTCCACCATGGCACTGTGTCGCTTTGAAGACCCAGGAAGGACCATCTCAGCACAAGGACTTCTGTCAGCCACCTCTACTGAGAGCTGACAGCCAATCTTTCAAATCCTGTGCTGCCACTGTGGACAACAGCATGTCACTATCTCCAGTAGCACCTCAGAGCAGGTCAGCGTCAAGCTGCGCTTGGTCATTCCCACACAGGATCACCAGCAGTTCCTCTGGACCCAGCAATAGTCACCTACACAAACCTGTCCCTCTGCTTCAGTCTCTGGCTGCCTTACTGGGAGGAGAACCAGGATTTCATGGTTGAACCCATACAAATTACTTCCAGACAGCACATTATCTTTTGGCTAAAATAGGTTTTATTTGTGCATCCTTCATCAATTCAAAGAGCTATGTAAGTTTTGCTCTGTGAGTCTTCTACCTTCAAGGAAGGTTTCTTTCCTCAAAGTTGGACCATTTTTATGACACCTCCTTAATGTATCAATAACTTATGTCATTAAACATGAACACCAACACCAAACAACAGGTTACAGTTACTGTTCTCACCAGGTCACTTCCCTGCTAAAATCAAGTTGCATATTTCTGTGACGTAAAACTGAAACTGATGTTTTACGCGCAGTTTTAGATAAGCTGAAGACCAAGCTCTTTCCAAGATCTGGCTAGGCTGCTCACTTTCTGAAACCTTGCTGCTCATCACATTTTCTTGGAAAATACTGTACTTAACAGGTTTTCTTTCTAGCATGAAAAGTGGCTCTCTGAAAATCATGTAATCTTTTGACTTTTCTCCCTACGGTATTAGAAACAAATAGGAGAGAAGAAGGAGAAATAGAAAAGTCAGTCAACTGGAGGGAAAATTATGAAAAAAGCTTCTACTATGAAGAGCAACTAAAAGCAATTTACAGTGACAGTTTTGGGGGTTTGATTTTTTTTTTTAAATGGAAATCTTGTGCTTGCATGTTATAATGCCAAGTAGTGATGTGATATGTTGGATAGCTGTACTTGATAACACACATTTCTTTGCAATATATGGTAAACTAACTGACCTGCAAATTCCCCTTTGTGTGTGTGTGTGTGTGTATTTTGTGATTCAAGGTTATGTTTTTCCAATCAGTTTTAATTTTCTTGGCTGCATTGCTACGTATCTTGGGGGGGGGAAGAAAGCGTAAGTAAGATATAGAAGAGATGCCTAAAGTCTGGAGCAGTTTTGACCATGGCACACGGCGTTTTAAGCCCTCCTGCCTCTGGCCGCTGAAAGCCGGTTCCGCGGCTCCGCCTCGGGCGGCCCTTGTTACCTCAGGGGAGGGAAGTCGGGCGCACCCTCCCCCCGGCCCCGCCGCTGCCCGCTCCCGCCGCGCCGGGGGGACGCCGGCGCCACCTGCCGCCCGCACCCGCAGCCCCATCGCTCCTCGCCGGAGGCCGCTCTCAGGGAGTGGGCCAGGGCCGTGCTGCCCGGCCGTGCCCATTTCCCCGCCCACCGGCGCCCCGTCCCCGGCACTGTGGCAGCCGGCGGGCCGCGGTGTCCGGGCGGTGCGCGGGAGAGCGGCCGGCGCAGGCCTGTGGGCCAGGCTGGAGGACAGAGGCCTCCCACCCTC
This sequence comes from Podargus strigoides, assembly GCA_028020825.1. Classification (NCBI taxonomy): domain Eukaryota; kingdom Metazoa; phylum Chordata; class Aves; order Caprimulgiformes; family Podargidae; genus Podargus; species Podargus strigoides. Next base: position 37,973 of record JAQJZH010000764.1, on the reverse strand, counting down.
CCCGGCCAACAGCGTCATCATCTCCTCAGAAACAGCAGCCAGCAACCCTGTAGGGCAACAACAAACAGCTCGGTGTTGGCGGCCACAGAACAATCAAATTCAGTTTAATCCAGGGGTTCACAGAGTTTTCCTTAAAATGCACCTGCGGCACATGAGGCTGCTTGCCCATACCTTCAGGCCATGGCTCTGTTCTTTCTGTGTTTATTCTTTCTCCTCCAGGACTCGCCATGTCCTTCAGCCACTGATCCAGCCTCTCCTCACCAAAAACATACCTGCTGCTCTTCACGAATCCTCAGTAGCACCGAACCTGCTCTACACCAGCATTAAGTTACATGCTCGTAAACATTTACCTGAAAAACGTGCTGATGTCCATTTCTGAGAGGTTTATTAGTGTTTCATGAACATCCTTGTTAGTTTGCATCCCTGTATAGATCCTTGAACATATTAAGCAAGCAGCCCATGAAAATCCCTCGATCATTTACAAACACAGAAAAAAAACAGCATTTATCTTAATTTTCTGTTAGCTTTCCCCACATCCCTTTGCTCTCCTGTCATGTTAGATTACACCAGAAACTCTTAACAGCATTTGCCTGTTACTATACGTTCACCAGTGTCAGTCTTGAAGCATGGACGTCTAAATAATGAATCCTCAGTGAAGGTCTCACCCAAGAGAGTCATGGATCATTAGTCCAAATGACTGTGACAAGTTATTTGTTACAGAAAGAAAAAAAACAATGTTTCTGTTTTAACAAAAAAAGCACACATTAGTCGGGAGATCTGGCGAGTTATAACCCAAGAGATATGTACGAAGTGTGCGATCTCTGCAGGGCTCGTCTTTACCAGATGGCTCTGGCAGACCATACCCTTCAGGAGAGCAGCAGAGGCTTTGGCCAGGCTCGAGCCCGAGCCCCAGCCCGATATTTCCTTTTCCTCCCATCACTCCCAACCCCTATGTACACAAGGAGGTCTTGCTGTCTCCATGAGCAGACAGTAACATGTCCAAACCAGCTAGTTCCTTCTGCTTGCAGAGCCCAAATTCATAGATGTGCAAACACGGTTACACAAGTTTGTAAAAAATACACTACCCTTTAAAAAAGAAAGGTGTTTACAAAGAACGTACCTTGTTCTTCGCACTACAAACAGTACCCTAAAAATGAAAAAAAAAAAAAAATTCTGCCTACGAACTCTTCCAAACCACTGTGGTATCAGCTATGTCCACTGTCATAGGTTTTACACAGAGCTCATAGCAAATTGTAATTTAGCATGGGATAAGTAATGTCTACATTAGACTTAGGATGTGTTCCCCTCATCTCCTTGGAACTGACCAAACTGTCTGGGCTCAGGAGAATGCGATTGCTGAGGCCTTTTCTATAGCAGGAGAGGGGCAAATACATGGTCCACCACTTTGACTGTTCTGTTGCTGCTTAAAGAAGCAAAGAAATTTCTGTTGCAGTAGTATTTAATTCTACTTGTCACTAGCATCCCCAAAGACTGTCAGAATCTGTATCAGAAAAGAACAAAGGTTCTGATTTTAGTCAAAAAAAGGAAAATAAAGTGTGAAGAGAGGGAAATAAGAAAAAAAAAGTGAGACAGATCTCTATGCCAGTCTGATTTCCCTTTTCTTGGAAGGAAGAAATAAAAGATGTGGAGAGGAAAGAAAGGGAACTTTCAGGTTTTTATGTTCTTTTTCACACTGCATTTCTATACCAGGCAAAAAAGATGAAGAGCCACTAGATTAATATCCTTGGCTAGTCTTTATGTTGGTTTGAAGGACTATTTGGTTGTACTAGCAGTGATTTAGAGACAACTATGAAGACAAGTTCAGAAGTATCCAATTACAATATAATTCTGCTCTGCCTAAATTAAATATGAAAAGAAATTAGCTCAGCACCCCGCCAAACTCTGTGAAGGACGAGAATCTACGCCCAGATCTACCTCAGTACAATGACAACAGACATGTCATTTTAATGTCTCCAGTGATGTGCACAGCAAATCGAGGCTGAATTTGCAGCCCTGTCCCCACATGGAAGGGGGGGAAAGAAAAGAAAAAAAGAAAGTATAAAAGAAATTGGGTTTTTTCCAAGACTTCCATGAGCACATCAAAAGATCTTTGTTAACTGCATTCACTGCATAAGAGGCAGACTGGGGTGCTATGGCAGCACTGCCTTATACAGAGGACTGAAACCAGCTGGTCTGAACAAACTCGAGCTTAGTTCAGAAACCAGCATCAGCCTGTAACACATGAGACAAACAGTTACACATTCAGCCCTTCAGAAGAATACCCACATGACTATCATTTGTGGGCTGCAGCGGATGCTTTGCCACCAAGGGAAAAGAGACTTTGCATGGTTGGAAGGATGCTAAAAGGAAATGTCTGCACTTCTGAATAGCTGCACACAGGGAATATCACTTCTGTCACACCGGGAATATCACCTCTTTCATGCTGCCCTGCCTTTTCCCTTCTCCCTCTTGGCATGGAAGACAGGATCTATACTGTCAGGGTGAGTAACGGGAAGAGAAAGGGACACGGACAATGTCCATGGACAATGGATGATGAAGGACCTCATTTTAGAAGCTACAGGAGGAGGCAGTGAGATCATGGGTTCATTTCAGAGAGCGGTGAGAGAAGTGAAAGTCCTGGAAGGGCAAGGAACCACAGTCATTACTATTTACTGCAAATGAGGATTATCTTTTTGGAGAGAGAAGACAGGCATGTCTTCAAGCAGCTATCTTGTCTGGGAAATGACACAGTTCTAGACAGATCATTTTCAAGTTTATTTAACTTACAAAGAGACTGCAAAAATCACAGAGCATCAGAATAAATTTAAACCATCTGTTTGATCATCTTGCAAACTGTAAATACTGTCTTTGAGAAAATAATCTTTCTTAAAAATAGCAGTGTGCACAAATTTGACTAAAATCTGGGTAAAAAGGAACTTCCACTAAGTAAGATGGAAAATATTCAGAGCACAAGTCAATATTTAAATTATTTTAAGTAATTCTTCTTTCATCACCTTCTTCCAGGAGTACCCAGGATATATACTCTCTCCAGCTTACTTCCACACCTCCCTAGGCAGTTAGCCTACCCAGCACCATTCAAATTAATTGCCACACTGTTTATCTATTTAAAACCCTTGTGCACATGTCCTGTCTTGCTCCTATACTTCCTTTTTTCATACAGATTCTGTAGCGCCCACATTTATTCTTTCCTGAAAATACCAAAGTTTTAAATGACTGCACTGCAATTAAAATTATTATGGGATGATTGAATATTTTTGCCTTGTCTGCATATATGAGAGGATGCCTGCCTTTAAAGCAGAGGCGCCAAACTTGCTCTTTCTTCTCCTAACTCAGAGCCCACCGTCAGCAATTTCACTGGTTTAAAATAACAGAGAAGAAAGCAGTTCATGTTAACAGCCACTAGCCACACTGATAATTCAGCCTTATGCCTTTTCAAACAGCCTATTTGTTGCTCACAATAACATTAATTCTCCAAGCATTAACTTCCTAGATTAAAAAAAAACAAACAAAAAACAAAAACAAAAACAAACAAACAAAAAAAAACACAAAAAAAGATTCAATACATACGCATCATCAACATTGATCTAAAGCAACACTTCAGAAACAGTGCCAAAACTAATTCGTGTTAACAGTCGTGGATTTATAGACATTTGAAACAGTAGCAGAAACTACATTAACTACATTCAAAATGTGATCATTTATACCCACACACCCCACATCAAACCATGCTAATTAAAATATCTTGCACAAGCAGATAATTTTCAGCACAGTTACATCATGGATGGGCTGGCTCAACAGAGCCCAATTGAGGTCTGCAGGCCAGACCCAGCCTGCAGGAGCTTTCTGCCTGGCCACTGCCTCTTTACCCCAGAGGAGATGGGGAACAGCTGCTCAGGCAACACACGTGGTGCTAAAAGCCCAGCATCTCTGCCTGCACCTGCCCAAAGCTCAACCCAAAGGGCCATGACCTGTTGTTCAAGCATAGAAGGAGCAAGGCGCAGACACATGTCCTCTTGCACCTTTCTCTTGGTTGGGAGCAACCTGCTGCCACCATTTTAGGACACCCCAGACCAGGGTGCAGCTGCTCAGCTCCCCAGATCAAGCCACCATGAGTTGGGTCCCAAGCACTCTCTCACCATAAGCCACACAATATCCTAATGTGAAGATATTATTCAATCTTAGAGACTAACTGCCAAAACATTTTGAGCCATTATGACTCAGTCCTCTCTGTCACTGAATACAGCAAGAAGCTCTCAAGTCTCTCACAGTCTGGTGTGCACATCTGTATTAATATAACCAAAAAACCCCGGCATGACATCATCTTACCTAACAGAACCATGGACACATGGAGGCATTGTTCACAGCAACATGAAATGCAGGGAGGGGGGGTTGGCACCTTTTTCCTTGCTGGTCAGGTTCAGCCATCTATTAAGTCATTCACACAATCAAGACTGTTTCTGAAGAACCTTGAGAAACATTTATTTACTTAGGAAAAATAAAATCAAGACTACAAAGCCCATCTTACTCCTATTAAAAGCCAACACAACATGGAACAAACAGACACACAAGTGTAAGCAGACAACAGCACCAAAGGCTAAGTGAAACCTAAGTTAAAGAATCAGACCCTGCAGGGCTGACCATAAATTTTAAACAAGTCAGCCAGAAAGAAACCTGCTTGTTTTTAACGGAAGTACTGGGAGCTCCTGCTAACAGAGTGGCCTTTCCTCTAACAGTGAAGTCTTTCCTCTTCAGGTGTTACAAGCCCACACAATTTTGGGTTTGATTATCTAGTAGCAGACTATCACAGTATTACAGTGACTCTATATGTGCTGCTAGCTAATTACTAACTAGTAAGTTCCGTGAAGACTATACTGTTCGTGCAAGTGAGAAATACAAAAGCAGACCACTGTTTCAATGAAATACAGATTGCTTTTGGACAGTTCTCTGTTCCCACTGAAAACAAAAAATATCTTGCTGATTTTGATGTGTGCAGAGATTGGTTTGCAAAACCAGCCAATTCTTCATTTAACATTAGAGTTACCTACAAAAATTCCAGGTTGATACTCAAGTGGCAAACACAACTGTTGTGGCAGACACTTTTCAAGGCCTAAGTGAACACTGACATGCAACACTTTGTAAAAATGTGCATGTAAGAAAGGTAATAGAACTACGGAAGAATTTGGGGGTATTTAATAGGTTGAAGGTATTTAACAAGAACACAAGATTAAAGGGAAACTGAACAGTTTGGGATGAAGAAATTCTTTTCTAGGTTTGGACAATAAAGTGAGGACTCACCTACTTCTGTAACACTGTGGCCAGTGCAGACACCTGAATGTTAGGCAGCACTCATGATCCTAAACAAGAGGTCTCAACTGTCCAAGGCAAAGAGCAGACAGCATTTAAAGGAGACAAAGGTATGAGGAAGTACTGTCTCCTCCTCACATTTTCTGCCTGTCCTGGTTTCTCAGGAGCAGCCCCAAGTCAGCTGGGAGATCCAGTCAAGGCAGCTGACTCCCAGGTGTGTCCCATACCACTTAATCATGTTCATTATAAAAGGAGGGAGTTCAGGGAGGGTGGGGTTCCTCTTCCTGGTCTTTTGTTCTTGCTGCTGACCCCAAGGACTGGGCTGACTAGAACCTTGTACGCTTTATGTTGGTGATTGTATTAGTTTTGTTATTGCACAGGTAACCAAAGCAGTATTGTTAAGGTCTAAGTGGCACGAGGTAGGTAGTCAAGGACTGACCATTCAGCATGTCTTCTGCCACCAGAACTAGGGATGGTCAAATGGAGGTAATAGGAACTGGATTCAGAAACACATAACCAGGGTCAGTTCACACAGTAGCTCCTTGCCAAGGAGCGCCCTGCATATTTAGTTTTTGTGGGTTGAAAGGGAGACTGGACTTGGAAGAGAGGAGATGCATTGCAAGTCACTAAACAGTTAAACCACAACAAGCTCAGGAAATACTCTGGACTGAAAATAGCTCACAGCAACAGGGATGTCTAGGGGAGTTACTATATACTCTTATCCTGTTCTTATTCTCCCCTAGGCACCCATTTCTGGCCACAGCTGGAGGCAGTCTGTCTCCCTTGTACAGTACAGTTTCCCAGTACAACCATTTTTCTGTTCTTTGATCTCAGCCTCTCTCCTCAGCAAATGCCATTCTGGTCACGAACTCCTCTGCTTGACCTGTTTTCTGCTGTTCACATTGCTCACACTGGCACCTCCCACATCCTAAAAGAAACACTAAGCCACCCTTGGGGGAAGGAAAGTTAAAATCCTTGCCAATAATTATTACGTACGTAACACAGAAAAGGGCTGGTTGGGTTTGGGTTGGGTTTAGTTTTTTTCTTCAGTACAGAAGACCTGTGATAGAGAAGGGATACACACTTATCAGTAGGGGATCCCGTAGTAGTGGAAACAGTTATGCTTATAGTACTGTGTCTGCTTAATAAAACACCCCGTTTACCCATGATCATAACTCTTGGGAGTCTCAAGTGCTATAGGAGAGGACTGTCTGAAAAAAAAAAACCATGAGTTCAAATAAAACCTTTTTGCAATGAGTTAGAGGCTGCTCCATCAGCCTTTTATCTCCAGTTCTTTCCAGCAGAGCAGCTCTGCCATCAGTCTCTTGATTTTGCTAAGTTAGAGGGATAAAAAGACCACTGGAGAGAAGGCAACGTAGTGTTTCTGCTCAAGGTGCAGGGGCTAAAATGTTTTCTTCCTATGATAGAAAAGGAAAGGTCTAACCCATTTTCTGTGCCATAATCAGCCACACACATTGCATAGCCAAAACACTACCACCCCTGTTAAAAGGGAAGAATATGGCCAGCTCCAGATATCCCTGCTTCTCAGACCTTGTACTATGAGACCAATCATCTAAGTGTCTTCAGCTGCAGCGAACACTCAACTCCTTATGTAATTATCTAGTGTTTCGCTCCCGTGACTGGTGTTTTCATTGCGTGTTTCCTAGAAGACAGAGTGTAATACGGAATCACAGAATAGTTGAGGCTGGAAGGAGCCTCTAGTGACTGAAGTCCCTCACGAGGTCCATGGTCTGCAAACATGAGGCTTCTTTCAGTTGTCTGAAGAATGCCTCAGCTACTACTTCTTCCTGATCAGGCAGTCTGTAGCAGACCCCCACAGTGTCACCCATGTTGGCCTACCTGCTAATCCCAAGCCAGAGGCTCTCAGCTGGCTCCTCATTCATCCCACACAATGCTCCATGCACCCCAGCTGCACTCACATACAGGGCAACTCCTGCTCCTCACCTCCCTGTTCTAACCTTCCTTGAGAGCTTGTGTCCACCCATGGTGGCACCCCAGTCATGTGAGCTACCTCACCAAATCTCTGTGATTTGAATTGGATCATAGCCCTGCGACTGCATGCAGACCTCTAATTTCTCCTGTTTGTTCATCACACCCTGTGCATTAGTATACAGGTGCTTCAAATAGACACACAGTTGTTCTGATTTCCCAGGAGAGGCATGAGACCTTCTCCCATAAAGCTGTGCTGCAGCTGCTTCCTTTTCTCAGAATCAGCCCCCTTTCAGCCCTTTTTTTGTCGATTCCCTTTGCTTGCCAAACTGATCCATCACTTGATGGTGGGTCCTCATTTCTCTGCAGTCATTCCTAGTCTCCTCAGGCACATTGTTGGTGCCCACATAGAAAAGCAGGATCCAAGCCCCTGGCAAGCCTCCCTAGATACCAAGTTGGGTCAGCAGATGGAGTCTCCGAGTGCTACCAGCTGAGGTCCTGAGCTGTACTGGAGTCTACACTGCCAGCTGCACTGGCGGGCCCTGGTCTGTCACCAGACACTGAATCTCTTCCTTGGTAGCAGATCTGCAGGAGGAGCAGGAGCTATGCTTCTGGGGGCAGAAGCCACCAGCTCCCAGCCTCTGTTGTAGTGGGAGTCCTGCTTTCCCACCCAACAGACTCTGCCTGTACCTCCTTGAGCATAGCTTTTGGGGGTTTCAGGCTTTTGCACCTGCAGGGTCCTGGAGAAGATCTGGTTGATATTTCTTGTCATCCCTGATGCTGTGCAGCCACTGCCTTCCTCCCACAGCTCTTCTACTTGGCAACACAGACTCAACCAGATACCTGCCTCCTGTGGGCAAAAGCCCATCTCCCCAGACCTGGTGAGAGGTTCCCAGTGTCCCTCAGCTCCAGCCCTGTGGAGCGGCACTTGAGCCGTGGCTGCTGACATTGCAGGGGCAATTGGCCCAACACTGCTGGGGTCTGTGCTCAGTGCCACATCATCACCACAGCAGGGCATGTGTCTGTGGCTCACAGTGAGGTCCCTGGCTCTGTCCAGCATAACTGCTGCTATGGGAAACTGTGTTCTTGGCCAGCCAGTGCTTGTGCAGGGTTGCCCTGCACCTACTGGAAGGGCATCTGTCTGCTTCAGCCAGAAACCAGCCAAACAGGAGCACAGAGCCCCCTTTCTTCAGGAACAGGCTGGACCTGTTTGAGGTTGCAGCATCCTCACATGCAGCAGCACATTCGTGCTCCTCAAAAGGCTCTGGAAGTCCTACACCAACCCCAGGAATAACTCAGAACATTCAGAAGATTTCAAAGCAGAGCCCAGAAACTGCTGCACAAACTGCTGTGCCTGCTGGCTGCCTCTGACAGACATGCAATTCCTTATATGTGTGTCTCTGGCAACCCGAGCCTGCCTTCAGTGTTGGCAATCATACACTGAAGAATATTTCTCTTAACATACCAAATAATTTTAAAATTATTTAAACAAACCTGACTATGCTAGAGTAGTTCTTCACTTATTCAGATCCAACGACCACCATGGTATCTTGAGATTTGAATTTAGTAGTCAGTGGAATAGGAGAACCATGAATTAAGCCCACAGGCATATGGGGCCTTGAATATACTATATGATTTGTAATAATAATAAATACTGCATTAACGCAATGATGTGTATGTTCCTGGTACTAATAACTAGAAATCAGATAGAAGTAAAACTCTGATTTCAAGCTGCCTGCATGTGTACAGGCATGCAGGTATCTATAAGCAAATATACATGCACAGATGTGTGAGACAGTATTTTGAATCCACACAAATATAATTACAAGTCAGAAAAATTAAGATGATCTGGTGTATTAGCTTTGTACTTGCTATGTTCTAAACTATGCTAACACTCATCTACAGTGATGCTAAATGGCAGGTGGAATAAAAAGCAAATGCTATAATAGAGTGACCTAAATTTGCCAGGCCAGGGGAAGTTTCCCTGTTCAGCAGTTCTCACCTCATAAGCTATGCTGTCAGAGGAATGGGATCATAGGATAATTCAGGCTGGAAGGGACCTCAGGAGGGCTCTAGTCCAAAATCCAGTTCAAAGTAGGGTCAGCCATGAGGTCAGGCCAGGTTGCTCAGGGCTTTACACAGCTGGTGCTTGAAAATCTCGGAAAATCACAGAATCGCCTGGGTTGGAAGAGACCTTTAAGATCGAGTCCAACCATCAACCTCACACTGACAGACATTGTCTATACCATATCCCTGAGCACTACGTCAACACACATTTTATTGTATTGGTGCTCATAGAGCCCTCAGACTAGTGGGATGGCCACCTAGAATTCATCTTCATCATGTGTTGTAGACACACTGCCTTGCACAAACACAGTAGCATACCCGAATGTGTTTCTTTAAGAAATTCTTCATAAAATATGTACTCCGCCTACCTTGATAAGGCAGAGATGTATTAATCCCTACAATATATATGCAAATATTTCAACACAACTTTTGAAAATATTTATATCCACAAACTCAGGATTTTGTATGTATGGGGTATACAATCTTTAGATATGTGTTTGAAGATACTTAAGATAAATGTTAAGATACTTCTTCCATTCCATGTCCTGTTGTGTGCACAAGTGTTAGAATATTCAAACATATCAGTGTACTTGGGTTTGTACTTGTATTTGCATAGGACAAATGTATTTAAGAACTAACCCCACAGAACCACAGGGATGTAAACTTGCAGGATTCAAAACCTATTGTGTGTGTTCACAAAAGCAAATGGATAATCTGTCAAAACCTAGACGTGGAAAAAAATAGCAAGAAAACTGCATCACACACACCTCCATGGGAAGCTTTGTGGTGGGTTTTGGTTTTTTTTTTTAGACTATCAGATGTCAAACGCTATGCCAGAATGGAGTATTTAATCTGGAAGTGTAATTTTTTTGAAAGTTACTCACAAATTGAGCATATTCATCTTCAGTGGAAATGTCTTTAATATGAACTCTAAAGTTTTTGTTCACATAGATCAAAATGTCAAAACAGCAAATGACCAGACATTTGAAAAAGGGTTCAATTTTGCTAGAAAACAGAGTCAATTGGCAGTCAAGTATAGTTAATACAGGATAACACCAATAAACGTAAATTAATGCAAAGTACAGCAAGATACTTGGGTAACCTCATAAACATGTCATACTGGAACTTGTTACAGTGGGTTCAATTTGATCTTTTACTGTAATACAGTACATTTTTATAAACTTCACATTATCGTTGCAGAAGAACATGCTAACTGACTATAAGCAATTTATCTTTTATACATCTACTCTACTGTAGCTACTGTACACAGATCTCAAAATCCTAGTACCTAAAATATTCATTTTCTTTATATGAGATGAGAATGAACTTCGAAGAGGTTTGACTATAAGAATGAAATATTTGCTGTGCCTATTTCTCAAGAAATAGTGAATTACTCATTATAACCCAAAAAATCAACATTTAAATTGCAAAACTTCATTTAAACTTACATTAAGCGTTATGATCAGTAATGTGCATCAATATTCAATGAAGTTTAACCCGATGAAGTTTATGTTTATGCACATAAAGCCTCAAGAGTCTGCTGCAGTTTCACCATGGATTTTTCATTTTTTTCTGTAAAATGGACTTAGAGGTACATCTTCCATAAATGTTTTCAGTGCAATTCTGTCAATGAGGAAAATATACAGCTGGCTTTCAATTACTTAATACCATAAAAGAACAAACCCAAACCACAACAACTTGTATTTGCACTGCTGAAGCATAAGCAAGCCAATAGTTGTTTTTCCAACTATTTAAAAGGCAATCCAAATCAAGCAGCATTTCCCCCATACCTATACATATAAATGTTGAAAAGCTGAATGCTGGAGGCATGGGGAAGTTAAGATGAGGCCGAATAATCTAATTGTTTATAATACCTTTTTCCATTGGTAACAAAAAAAAATGTATAATGACAAAATTCTAAAGGTTTCTTTCTTAGTGATCTTATAGTTCGGAAATCAGTAAATCCGTGGTTTAGTATTACCCTTCCCTCTAACCTTTAGAGGCCACTTGCAGCTATAACCTATTTATTGATGGATTATACGAAAATGCTCCATTATTCAATGAGATTACATTTTTCTAAATTAGAAACTGATTTTTTCACATGTTGTCAGCTGTAGGGAACCTGAGGGAGAACAGCACCCAAAATACGTGCTTGGCTAAGCATAATGTGGTAGCCTATACATTTTACTTCAAAGACAGGTTATAAATGTAAAACTGCACTACAGCATAGTGCTTTACATATTTTGTTGTCGGGTTTTTTTCAGATTATTCCCAAAAAAACCACAAAACAACTTCTCTATGGTAGCACAGAATAAAAATGGAGCTTCATTCAAATCTTGAATACCTTGACTGCAATAATCAACAGCTGGTTATTCAACACAAACTTAGCTCTTCGTACCAAAAAAGTTTGGCTCAAAAACCAAAACCAAAACCGTCCGATAAACTCTCAATAAAAGGTTCTCTCGTGAGGCAGCCTACCATATACTACTATGCGATACAATTTTCAAAAAAAAATTACGTCCCATTTTCAGCACATTTTTCAGAAACACGCAACTTCACTGTAAAATACAAAACACTTGGCTCTCAAGAACAGCTTTATAAAGACACACTGCATCAATAAATTTTTTCTTTGTGATTAACTTTGCATTGCAATAAGAACTGTATTTTCACTAGAGTTTATATATCAGGTTTCATCTTATAACGTAGTAATAATTTGCTCTTTGTGAACATCGTGCTCAGAAGGAGATATCTGTACACATTAACATACTAGACTATTAAAAACTCAGTTACAGAATTTTACAGATACAGTAGATTAATAAAATCTGATCGGGGAAGATAAAATGAGTAGGGTATTCAGTACATTATTTAATAACACACTTTTAATTTAAAATATTTTTAAAAATTTTTGAATTTTCAATGCCACTACAAGCCCAGAAAAGTTTGGCATCAATACTGAGGTGTAAAAATAAATCATACAACTTCTTTCAGAATTTGCATCTCTTTTGTTATTCTATCCAACACTGTTCAACTGTAAAAGCAAGTAACTGAGCACCGCTGATGATAGGTAGGTGCCTAAAGGTAAACACTAGGTTAGATTCATTGTCCCGGTTTGAAAGACAGGTGTCTGCTAAGGAAGGCAGGAGCCCCCCTTGGAAGGGAAAATACAACCCCCTTCCCTCCGAATTGTTATAGAATTGAAATTAAGGGGCTTCCAGGCAAAGATATGAGGAAATGGGAATAACAGTTTTTACTAATGTATACAACAAAACTATAATACAGAGAAACTGGTTACAGGCCTGACAGAGTCAGGGATACAACCTGGCCCCCTGCCGGGCAGGGTGCTGGTACCAGTCCAATCCAGTGGCAGCTGCAGCTCTCTCCGAAATGGTCCGGTTAAAGTGGTGGTCCGTAGGGAAAAGTCTGAGCAATCCGATTTCGGTGGCAGCTGCAGTTCTCTTTTAAATGATCCTGTTAAAGCGGTGATCTTGTAGAAAAAGAAAACTGGTCCTCCTCCGAAAATCCGGCGGCGGTGCAGTCCCTGTCCTCTGGGATCCCAGCGGGTAAGGCCCCTCGTGCTGTTCCCAACCGCCAAATTATCTCCGGCGGGAATGCTTGGCTCCACCCCTCCCCCTCTGGCCGGAGCATCTCACACAGGGATGGTGGGTCCTGGGGCAAGGCCCTGATGGGCGCGTTAACAGAAGAATCGTCCCGGGGGGGGGCGGTGTGGGGGGGGGCAAGGAACACCGGCGCCAGGCCTCAACAGCTCATGGTAATAGAATACATTGCAACCCAGGACATTCATGAAGGAAACAGGGACTGGTTTTCTTTTCTTCTTCTTCTCCACAAATAGTGGCAAAAGAAAGTGGCACTATTTGCTCAACCAATTTTTGGTTTTTTCACAGTTAAATGTCAACAAGAGTACAAATACGAAGACTAACAGATAGTGCTTGAGATCAGTTTTCAGCAAACTCTGTTCTTTTTTAAATCAACAGATCCAATAAACAATGGGGTACTGTCAGTTTAAAGCCTCAGATAAAAGATATACAAGCACTTTAGAAGTCAGAAACGTTAAAAAAAGAACTATTTACAGTTTTCCTCTTTAGTTCATATGTCTACAAAGCCAGCGCACATTACACTTCACAAAAATCCACAGTTAGTTAATGATATCAACGTGTGTGTGGCTAAAGCTTGTGACCTAGGGACTGCAAATGCAGGGGCAGTAAAAGTAAAATAGGGTTTGTCTTTTTTTCAGCAGCCCCATTTGTGCACAAACATCTTCCATCAGTCTCAGCTTTATATTAAAAGCGTTCTTCAAAGCTTTCCCTTGGAAGGCTGATATCTACATGCGCACTCATCGCCTTTCTCTTTTGGAAGATCTGCGACGGACCTGTTTGGAGAAAAAAGTATTTTACATGTTTTTATGGAAAAGTTTTGGAAAATTCAAGAATAAAATTATTTTATAACAAAAACTCACGTGAATTAGGAAGAACTGACTCAAGTTCTGTTCCTTTCCCACACGTCCTATCAGTGGACCCCAGGGAGAAGAGCTTAGCACCTCCCTTTCCACTTCCCCTCCTCAGGAAGCTGTAAAGAGCAATGAGGTTGCCCCTTAGCCTCCTTCTCTCCAAACTAGACAAACCCAAAGTCCTCAGCCTCTCGTCATAGGACATGCCTTCCAGTCCCTTCACCAGCTTTGTTGCCCTCCTGTGGGCACACTGAAGGACAATCACATCCTTCTTGTATCCCTCTACAACTACCTGAAAGGAGGCTGTAGTGAGGTGGGGAATGGTCTTTTCTCACAAGTAATGACTGATAGGACAAGAGGAAACGGCCTCAAGTTGTGCCAGGGGAGGTTTAGATTGGATATTGGGAAAAATTTTGTCACTGAAAGGGATATCGATCCCAAGGGTTGAGTGCCCATCCCTGGAGGTCTTTAAAAGAGGTATAGATGTGGTGCTGAGGGACATGGTTTAGTGGTAGACTTGGCAGTGCTAGGTTAAGGGTTGGACTTGATGATCTTAAAGGTCTTTTCCAACCAAAATGATTCCATGATTCTAGGATGCTAAGTTGTGGGGCCCAGAACCGCACACAGCACTCCAGGTGAGGCCGCACCAAGGCTGAATACAGCGGGATAATCCCCTCTACTGAGTGGGCGGTCATGCTGTGTTTGATGCACCCCAGGACTGGGTTTGCCCTCTTGGCTGCCAGGGCACACTGCTGACTCACACTGAGCCTGCTGCAGACCAGCACTCCCAGGTGCCTTTCTGCAGGGCTGCTCTCCAGCCACTCCTCTCCCAGTGGATACTGCTGCTTGTGATTACATGGTCCCAGGTGAAGAATCTGGCATTTGTTTTAGTCAAATTTCATCTTAAAAGTCTTTCAATAATACCCAGTATGGTCTTATCCATAGTTTTCCCAGGGACTGAGGTCCTTGGGTCAGCCTAACACGTCTGCAGTTTCCTGGGTCTTCCCTCACACCCTTCTTATAAATAGGAACAATGCTGGTGAGCTTCTACTCAGTGGGGAACTCTCCAGATTCCCAAGACCTTTGCTAGATGATTGAGTCCTGCTGTAGCATCCACTAACAAATGCAAAATGGAAACTCCCAATGCTGGAGTGGTATTTGTCTCCTGACATACATTTTTTCCCAAGTGCAGGTGCATGCTTCCACTCTAAAGACACCTCTGTGCACCACAGAAATATGTCCTATACTCAGAGCAGCACTGAAATTTGAAAGACAGACAGCAGGCCTTGTTACACACCTGGGCTCCTTGTTCTCCTCCTGCCTGGGCTTTCTCAGTTGCCCATTCCAGCGGGCTCTGGTTCCAGCTTACACCTTTTCTTGCTGGGCTGGCCCTCACTCTCGTCTTCAGAGCTTCCCTCTCTCTTTCTGCTGGCTGTTTTTCCCTTCTCCTCCAGAGAGCCTGGCAACCTTTCCAATCAATAGCATTGTTAGACATGTTAAGCCATGATACACAGTAATCAGTTCTCCTATTAATCAAAGCTAGCTCATGTTACCTTCCATCCCTGGATGAGCTCTCCACACATCTGCTTTCCAAAGTGGCTGGAGGCATCTACAAGGGAAATGCAGAGATTAATGGGTAGCAAGGAACTCCCTGCCCAGGAGCTACCTTAGCTCTGAAAGGCAGAGCCGTTGGATGGGTTTCCTATGCTCAGCTGAGCCAGTTCTGGCCGGATCACCACACAAAGTGTGATGGCCAACCTGCATCAGCCTTACTCTGCGCTTTGCCAGAGCTGCGGGCTGGTGGATGACCTTGCTTGTGGCTGTGGCAGCTGTACCACCTACCGAGGGGGGAGGCTTCTGTTGTTAGAGTGTTTGTGGACCTCACGTACCTCTGCGGTTTGTGCTTCAGCCCCTGGTGCTGATGACTCCTCAGCCGATACACCGTCAAGCCCAGCCACCTCCTCCTCAAAGAGTTCCTCATGGTGGTCAATGAGGAACTCCACCAGCTGCGTCACCTGCACACAGCAAACCATTGGTTTCCATCCTGCTGGCTGAAAACGGGTCACAGATGCTCCCACCCCTGGCCCTGGCTTCTGCACAGAAAGCTGCAGCTGTGGGGCTGCTCTTCCCCGCAGCTGCCCACGAGCATTTGCTGAAGAGAGGAGACAGCCAGGGACCCCTGACCAGCAAACCTTGGATGTGCCAGAAGGCTGTAGCTGGCTGGGAAACACAGCGTACCTTCCCTGTCAGCTCCCCCAGGACATCCAGGGGCAGCGTGTGCTCCTCGGGTGGGCTGAGGAGGTTTGGCCCCATGCAGATGGCCAGGTTGCCGGTGGTCATCCTGCTGGTGGCCGCATTCCTGGCGATGTTGTGCAGCAGGGACAGCAGGTGCTTGAGGAGGAGGAGGTTCTGCTGGGGCAACTTGTGGGCAACCCTGAGGGAGCAGAAACACAACGTTAATAAAGTAGAGGTTCTCAACACAGGACTCCCAGGCTGATCTCACCCCAGCCCACCCGAGGGAAGGCTCCCTGGCCACTCCTGGTCTAGAGCAGAGGGACCGCCTTCACCGAGATACGGCCGCCTCCCTCCCTCCCTGCCTTTCTGAGAAGTATCCCCTTGTGCAGACACCCCCAATGCCTGCGGGAAGAGCTCCACGGGCAGAAATGCTTTCCTGTGCCACTTTCACCCCACATTCCACCCCACAGCAGCAAGGTGGCTGGCTGAACACACAGCTTCATCTAGGAGCCTCTCACTTGGCAGGCAAGTCCCGGCCCCTGCCAGTCCCTGCCGAGCGGGCCTGCTGCTCGCCACACTCACTGTCTCAGCGCTGCCAGCCGCTCCTGCCCGCTGCTCTTCTGCAGGGCGCTCATCCACTGCTCATAGAGCTCCGCCTCGAGCAGCTTGGAGGGGATCTTGCGGAGGAAGTCCTGCAATGCCAAGGGCTCCGGGTGAGGCTGTGAGCACAGGCAGCATCCCCGGCACTCTGGGTGAGGAGCAGGCAGCTGGGTCTGGGCTCCTGCTCTCACAGGTGCCCATCAGCACCCACAGAGCCGGCAGCTGCCGCTCTCCAGGTCAGCGGGACTCACCTTCAAGATGGTGGCCAGCAGGTGCGCGGGCTGGCTTTTGAGGTGGACCTCCGCTCCGCTGTCGAGGGCCTCCCTGATCTCCCGGCAGGCGCGCTCTCTGGCCGCCAGCCGGAAGATCCCCTCCCTGGATGGCCCCTGCTCCTGCAGGAGAGCCAGCAGGTCCTGTAGGGGACAGAGGAGGAGAGCTGCGGGGCTGGAGACAGCCCTGGGGCAGGTGAACCTTCCTCAGGGGCAGGAGCCAGTGTGAACGGCTCCGCAGCCCTCACTGGGGTGGGACAGAGGGGTGGCTGAAGGTGGGTGAGGTGGGCAGGAGCCAGCTTGGTCCCCGAGGCTTACCCAGGGTCTCTCTGCTGGGGACACCACCTCTCTCAAAGAGCCAGAGATGGGGACACACTGGCCAGGCTGGCTTACCTGGATGGACTGGGGCAGTGTGCCGTCCTGGCTGCAGAGAGCTGCCAGGGGCCGGCCAAAGAGAGCCCCCCGGCAGCCAGAGCCCGATTGCCCGGGAACCGCTGGGGCGACTCGGTTTGGTCGTCGCCCAAAGAGCCAGGGCCGCCTCCTCCCAGTCCTGCACGTCCCAGTGGATGCCAAGGAAACAGAGCAAAAACACCTGCATGAGAACCCCCAGGCGAGCGCTCCCAGACCCTCTCGGTGCTGTGCCCCCACTGTTGAAAGCAAGGGAGAGGCGTCGTTTGGGAACGAGGGGCCCTGGGGCTCAGCTGTCCCCTGCCGCAGGGCCATGGGGATGCACGTGCCCTGCGGGAAGGGCAGCAGCAGCCCCAATGCAGCCCCAGTGCCCGCCTGCCAGAGGAGGAGAGAAGGGCCATCCTGCCCCCGTCTCCTCCAAACTCACCAGCCGCACCTTGGCTGCCAGAGGGGACGGGAGGTGGCCGCTGCTCTGCACCAGCCTGCAAGAAATGCGCTGTGCTCAGCGAGCAGCCCCGCAGCAGAAAGGGCCCGCGGAGAGCTGCATTGGCCCCTGGCCGTGTGTGAGGGTTGGGGACAGCTGAGATTGCACTCCCAGTGATGCTGACCTTTGCCTGGCCCTTGAAGAGCCTCTCCAGGCTGCTGGTGTGGAGTGTCATCACCTGGGCAAGGGGAAAGGAGCAGAAGGTGAGAAGTGGTGCACCTGATACTGGGCTGGAGCAGCATCTGGGGGCAGAGCGGGGACAGGAGGGACACTCACAGTATTACAGCTGCTGAGCTCCTGCAGCAGGAGCTTGATGGAGGGCAGCTGGGTCACTCGGGCTCCTTGCACTCCTTCTGGTGGCCTGTGCATGGGGAATGGGCAGAGAAAGAGCTGTGTGAGACCCAAGCCACCTTTTCCGCTGTCCGCAGCCATGGGGGCAGCTCTCCCCAGCTCAGGAGCAGTCTTACTGCATTGTACGGCCACGCCTGGAGCATCCCCTCATGATCTGAGCATAACCCTCCCCACCCCCCCCTCGCTGCACTGCCAGGCACGGCTTACCCAAGGAGTGCGCTGAGCCAGAGCTCCTTCACCTCCTGGGAGCTGCAGGAAGAGAGGAGAAACAGCCTGAGTGCCCGCTGCACTCCAGCCTGCCAGCAGAGGGGGACGCAGGCAGAGCATTGCCCTGTGGGGACAGGCAGAGAGGCAGGACGAAGCCCCGTGGGGCAGGACAGAGGCACTGCCCAGCCCTGGGACATGGCACCCTGACTCACCGGAAAGTGATGACACATGAACCGCAGGGCCACACAAGGGCAAGGGAGTTGCCTTCCTCCTCCTCGGGGGCATCACCAGCTGGCCCCTTCCCGATGGTCAGCACCTGCAGCTGGCCCAGGGCCAGGCAGAGCTGTGGGCATGGGGCGCTGCCACGTCTGCAGAGAGAAGCGGCAGGGAGTGACCTGGAGGAGGCTGAGCCTGCTGGCTCCCCTCTAGCATCCACCTGCCACAGGCATGGCCATGGATGCATCCGACACCAGGGTGCTGGGGGCCTGCAGATGCTCCTTGGATGTCCCTGCCCGGTGTCAGGGCCAGGGCTGGGGAGGAAAGGCGGCTGGGTTCTGCGAGTCTTACTTGGGCTTGGCGATGACCAAGGAGTCACTGAAGAGGAGGAGGTCCCTCTCCTTCGTCTTACGGCCCTGGGTCACCCACACGCTGTGGTGGAGCGTGGGCTTAGGTGATGCCGGGACAGACGTGCACTGCTGCATGGGGTCAGGGTCATCCCTGCAGAGCAGAGGGCATCAGGCATGAGAAAGGTGGCTGCTGCGGGGCCCAGCTCTGCCACTGCATCCCCAAGCTGTGATGGAAGCCTACCTGGAGCCAAGGCAGCAGTTCACCTGGCCCATCCCGACAACACAAACAGAACTTCTTCCTCAAATACTCTCAGCGAGCTCACCGTAGTGCGCAACCCACTCAAGCAAAGTTGCAAAAGGGGGTTGCAGTGCCTGACAGTGCTCCTGGACAGGAGCTGGACTCTGCTGCGTGCTGGCGCACCAACGTCCCAGTAGGCACTGGGGACGTTGCCAGGGAAGCACCAGGTCAAAACATTCCGAGCAACCCCAACGGTGCGTGGTGGGGGAGGGGCACTGGGGGCTGTCCCCCATATGCCCATGGCTCTCTCGTACTGGGGAGCCCAGAGCTGGGCACAGCACTGCAGGCATGGCCTCACCAGTGCTGAGCAGAGGGGAAAGATCACTTCCCTGCAGCTGCTGGCAATGCTTTGTCCAGTGCAGCCCAGGGTGCCACTCACCACTGCCACCATCTTGGTGGCCCTCAGCTGAACTCACAGGAATTTATCAGTCTTTCATGTTCTCAGGGTGCCAAAACTGAGCACAGTATCTAGATCTGGTCTAATAAGTACCGAGTAGAGAGGATAAT
Organism: Podargus strigoides; assembly: GCA_028020825.1. Taxonomy (NCBI): domain Eukaryota; kingdom Metazoa; phylum Chordata; class Aves; order Caprimulgiformes; family Podargidae; genus Podargus; species Podargus strigoides. The sequence continues at coordinate 18,241 of JAQJZH010000764.1, read as the reverse complement.
CACCACCTCCTCATCACCTGCTGCCTTTGATCCCCTTAACACATCCCACAATGCTGTCTGCCCACTCCCCCAGGTGATTTTCAGCAGATCTGCTGCCCCAACTAGTCAGTCCCCAACCCTGTATTGTTACCTACCAAGGATTCTTCCTGTGCAGGGGCTGGACTTCACATTTTTCCTCACTGAATTTCATGACACCATCCCATTCCTCCAAGGATTCTAGGTGCCTCTGTATGGCAGCATATTGACTGCCCCCTCCTGCCTTGTGTCACCTGAGAACTTCATGAGCAAGCGCTCAGCCATATCCTACAGGTGACTAATTAACATGTTAATTGTAACACATTAACATCTTCATCTCCCAGCTCCATCCACTATGGCATATTTAAACCTGGGACTAGCAAGTTTTTCTTGATCTGTGCCTGTTCTCTATCTCTGTAACCCCTCGTTTCTTCCTTGACCTTTTGCTCCGCTTTAGCAGTATGTCATCTTTCATCCCAACTGGCCAAAGTGCTCCCTTGGACACAAGCTCGCTGAGCTGAGGCCATAGTTTCAGTGGTACCACATTGCTTGAATCTAAGCCTGGTACCAGTTTGCTTTCAGCAACGTGAATTCACACTGCTTCCCTTCAGGAGAGAAAGTGGTGTGTGACTTGGCCACCATGTGACTGTTCATGCAGTGTTCCGTGAAGTTACTCCTCTTTGCAGAGGGCTGAAATACTTTCAATTTTTTATTCACAGAGACATTTTCTCCATAAATCTCCCAAACACCAGCAATCTCTCAAATTCAATGCATTCCTTAAAAAGGCCATCTACAGGGATCCACAAGTTTGCATTTTTTAATGCATTTCTTTTGGACCCCTTTTTTCCTAGGATATTCTCGGGGTTTGAAAAGTGTATTTATTCCCTTACTCCATTCCACCATTTTTCATTTGTTATTGGTTTTCCTCTTGCACAGCTCTGGCTCTCAGCCACAGCAGAGCTGTGCAGACAGGTACATATTCCTGTGACGGTGGGAGATGAACCTTCCTTCTCAGGGGCTGATTTTCATCACTCTTGATCGTCGAAGCCTCACGGGCCAGTGAACATACAGCAGAGCAGAGTGCATCTGCTGTTGGCAAAACAAGCAAACTTTAAGAGTTGTAGACAGGCTTTTTCTTACATATACTCATGATCTGCCCTCATAAATGTACACATGACAAAACTGTTCCATTTCAGTTCCTACTCTGTAGGAAAGTAAAACATCCAATGTTTCACAAGACTAACAACAGAAATGGCAGAAAGGAAGTAAATGCACACATCAGTTACTTTAATAACCCTAGTTCTTACATGGTTGTATTTCTCTCTGCCACGTGAGACAGGAGTTTTCCCTTGCCATATGCAAAGTTGTCATGTTCTAGATTCTCACTCCTCTCATCCTCAGCATTTCAGTACCTCTCAGCTGCAGGAATGCCTCCATAGTAGATACCAAAGGACAGGAAAAACAAGTAGGAGGCCTCTCAAAAATCACCCACTATGTATACACTAACCTACTTTTTCTTCAGTTGAGATGGAGTGCATTCCATACCATAAAAATGTTACACCATTTGTAGGGCAGTTAGTAGTTTAGTAGCAGTTAGCTGCTATCAAGCACAGGAGAAGGTTTTTGAAAAAAAACCCACCACGCTGTGTGGGGTGTCAGTGTGCCAGATGATCCCCATCAGCTCTAGTGGTGAAATTTGTGTGGTGAACCCTGATTTTAGATTTAGGAAAGCATGGATGGAGCTGCACACAGATGCACGGGGGATAGCCAGAATGCAGATCTTCCAGCACTGCTCCAAGAGTCATCTGGGTGAGTCCTGGCAGAGCCCACTCAGACCACTGACCTCCTACAAGTATTTCATAGGAGGCCTGGACACAGACTACTGTCCTGTTGTGCAGCCACTGGTTAGAAATAGCAGAATACCTAGACAGAACACCTGCAGGGGAGGTGAACAGCTTTAAAAGATGTCCAAAGGTCTGAATCTGTGTAGGTTAAAAAAAAAAAAAAGGTAAAAAAAAATCAAAATGCTTTCTGATATCCAGACTGTAACAGATGAATCGGACCTAAAAGCAAAAGGCTCACAAGAAAAAGATTTGAAGAAACTTCCCTGACGACACTCCCACTGCTTTTGAAATTGAACATGATAGAGGAATGGAGAAATGTGGCTGAAAGACAACAGAAAAGGATGTGAGGGTGAGGATCTCCCTGTGTTTGGTAAAGGTAATGGCTATCAGGAACACCACATTTCATTACCAAGGCCACAACAGCTCCACAAGACAGGTTTTTGTGATCTGCTGTGCCTCTGTAGCCCCTGCTTGAGCTGAGACATCTCAGGGTGTATTGGCCTAACAATGTAATGTGTGGAGACACGGTGAGATATCTTCAGAAGAATGTTCTGTCTTTAGCACTAACAATGGAGAAAGATGTTTCTTCTGAGAACTGGAATGTGCCCGGGCCCACCTAGATATGCAAAGGGACCTGAAAAAGTGGTTCTTTTCTAGAGTAATTTTTGAAACATGTCCCTTTCTCTCTTAGTGTGGAGGTAAAAAGAGCGAACTTCACCCAAAAACTATTCCCCACTCAAACAAGAGCCCCTGTAGGGTCAGGACAACAGTCCTTCCTCAGTAAAGCCCATCAAGTCAGTCTTAACAGTGAATCAGCTGCTAACAAGACAACAGATCGCACAGGAGAAAAATAGTTCACAAAAAGCTATTTCATCAGGAAATTTAAAGCAACAAACATGGCATTAGGCACACTGTCCATACAAACTTACACAGCATGTGAGGGAGAACGGAGTAGTACAGCTCCCTGAAGACTGCAAAACCCAGCCTTAAGCAGTAAGTTCTTTCAGTGAATGTGCACATATGTAGTCAGAGACAAAAGTTTGCAATTCTATGTATATGACATAGACAGTATTTCAAAGCTCCACCTTCATTTTGCTGCTTTGTGCCAAGTATTTGTACATATAAACCACATACGTATGTTATCAGTGTACGCGTGTCACACAGAAGGAAGGCCCTGACTGTTAAAAGCTGTTTTACAACTCCTCAGGCTCCAAGAGAAACAACTCCTTTCCACCAAAAACAAGCATTTGAGGCTAAACAACAGAGAAGAGCTTTCTGTGGTGAAGCCCTGGGCACGTAGCAGCAACACACTACATATTCTATACTATTAACACTTGCCCTTTTTTAGGCAGATCATAATTGGCTCTTTTAGCCCAACTTGCATAAAGAGAAAACAATACAAAAGAAAACAATGGTCCAAACTCAACATCAAATAGCAGCATAGAAACTAAGAAGGCAGAGTCAGAAGTTTTGAACAAATTAATGAATTAAGTATGGATTTAACGTGTTCTCCTGAAACATCAAGTATTTTATGTAAACTAAATACGACAACACTAAGTGGCACTAGTTCTGTGTTACGGCCATCTCTCACTTCCTTATTTCAGATAAATAAAAAAATGGAAAGCAGGCAATGGATGCTGATCGGATATTAAATATGAGTTATAAAAAAACAAACCACACAAATAGCAGAGCAGCTTGGGAAGAAAAAAAGCCAAACAAAATTCATGTTTAGAACTTTCCAGAGATTAAAATACTATCCCATGCAGAATTAGTGCAACACCCCATAACCTGCTGTCACACATTTGTCAGGATAGTACTCAAGTACATAATCATTAAGTTGATGAATTGATACGTATTTGAGGAGTAACTTTTCCTGTTCCTTCCATGAATACAAAAAAATGGTTTGACAGAACTTCATCTTCCCTACTGCAATAATCTTAGTTTTCTCTCACCTTCCTTCCAAAGACTTGCTTCTTCCCCAGTACAAAGAGCAAAAAATGAACTGAACTTTAGCCCACATCCCTCCAAATTATTCCTCCATTTGGTTTACGGTCTGTTTAGCATTTGGGAGCACAGAGTTGGCTACTTTTGTGTCAGGGGAGTCCTTACTTGCCATTCCATTGGATAACACAGGCAACATATTGGAAGACAGCTTCACAATTCTGGAGAAGTACTATAACCTTGGTTCACTAGATATTTGGAACTGAGATACCAAAATTTAGCAGCAGTTCAACTACTAGTTCTCTAGTCCAGCTACAGAACTGGTACACACCTTTTCCAATACGCACTACAGGTGGGTAGTAGTTGGACGGCTGCTCGTTTCACACTTGATGGCTGTGAAACAGGCAGCACAATGGCTGCATTTAGAATCACATAATATCTCAAGTGTGAAGGGATCCATAAGGATCATGGAGTCCAACCCCCTGCTCCTCACTGGATACCTAAAACTAAACCATGTGACTAAGAGCATCATCCAGACGCTCCTTGAACTCTGACAGGCTTGGTGCTGTGACCACTTCCCTGGGGAACCTTTTCCTATGACCGAGCAACCTCAGTGAAGAACCAATGTTGCAAATGAGAAAGACTGGCCAACTTGGCTGGTTTGGGGCCCACTGCAGGGAATGAGAAGCAACAGTGATGGAGCATAAGACACACATTTTCCCCTAGGAGAGGACATATGTACGTGAGGAAAGGAGAACCACCCCAGGCTGCTGAGAAGGTATACTGAAATTGATAGGAAGGACTGGGCCATCAGGGTTTCACAAAATGCTGATAAGAAAAGAGGTCACGTTGAAAGATTTAATGAGAAGCACTGTCAGAGACATCATTACTGATGGTTACACATTGCTGTCTGCAGCGTGCACCTGGGAAGACTTGCTATTAGGCAGCTTTGAGAGCTCTTTTTTCCAGATGGCTTATAACTTGGCCTCTTTTGCCTCATTTTTAGCATTGTATTTAAATGGATGCTGCCTTAACCTTACCTTCCTGCCTATCGAGGTTAGAATTCTCTTTTACCCAACTATTCCAAATCCCTTACTAATGACATTTGCCCTCAGCAGCAGCTATCACCCTCTTCCCACAAACACACCCCGGGCTCTTGTCTCAACTCTGTGTGTTTTTACATGTATTTCAACACTCCAACCTCTTCCTCTAAATCAAGGAAAGCAACATATCCTCAGTTCTCCTCCCTTAAAAAAATAATGATGGTATCATCACTACTGACTTAGCTTCCCTTATCTAGGATTTCATCTTGAATAGAAGATGCCTACCAGTGGTCACCTGGTATCAAGTAACTGCTTTCCCATCTCACTTACCTGTTGATTCCTCTGACTCATCTCTCTAGCACCTTCCAAACTAGTAATAACTCATTTCTAATATCCCACTTTTCAGCCAGAGAAATAGTGGGGTACATCAGATTCATGTAACACATTACTGCATCTATAGATACAGCTATAAAAAAAAAAACCTCGCTGCTTGAAATGAACACCTTATTATTTTATTAAACATGGATTAAAAACTCTGGTGCACTTCAAAATATCTTTAGTTTACAAGAATTTACTTTTGCTGAATATAAATACACTACAAGAAACACAGAAACCTGTAAGCTTAAAATATATCTACCAAAAAAAGCCAACTGATTCAAACCGGAGTATTGCAAGGTGCCGTGACTTCAGCAGAAAACTGTTTCACATTATCAGCATGTCTTCTCAACATATTAAAGAAAAAGCTTTTTAGGGCAAGACTGTTTCATTTTAATGCATTCTTTTATATTATTTACTATTACTTAGATTGTTACTAAGTTCACGTGTTCTCTTATACTGCATGTCGTAATTTGAGCAATTGTCCTCTATCTATTGCATTTTATTAATTTTTTAAAACTACTGACGTAATCATATAGAACCAAACAGCTAAAAACTCCAGCTCTCTGGATCTGTTCAGAACCACGTAACAAATTTGTGAACCTTTTTTTTTTTCAATAATAAAATTACTTCCAAGTAAGCAGGCAGTGTATTTGGTAATATTGCTTTGATTTTGAAAACACTGCGTTCCTTTGCATCTACATACATGAGGTTTGATACAAGCCTCCAACATGACTAGCCATATAAAACAACTTAAACGGTCTTATCCATCCTCCAAAACAAACTATATGTTAAAACTAATTCCAACTTAGCACATGATTACTAAAATACTGATACTGATTTGCAGGGGGAGAAATCTATACTTGACTTTCTTCCTTCTTATATAGATAAAATATGATGCTGCTACTTCAAAAGAATGTGCTATATACATCTTCATTACATGAATGAAAGTGCTACTAAAAACCACATCATGACCATAGTGAGGCACTGAAAAAGATGCAAGCATGAAACCTTTTTGTTACTGCAAACACAGAGTAAGATACTATGTTTATCCTGCCTACACAAATATAATGGCACGTTGTGAACTCCGTGCAGAGGTCACATCTTCTAGAGACAATAATTTGAAGAACTTCAAAGCAAATTGGATGGTTTTTTTCCGGTATTTCTATCCCAGCTGTACTGAAATGAAGCAGGTGTCCTAAGTATGTTGGACAAATCTACTGACACAGCAGGAAGCCTGCTTCTGTCAGCGTTAGGAAATTGCATCTAAATTAGTAAACATCTTTTCTGAAGGCAACATCCAACAAAGATGCAAAGATTGGAATGGCAATCTGTGAGCACAACTGGAAACAAACAAGCATTCAGGTTCTTCTACTCCTCCTGAAGGATGGCTGGGCACAGGGTCTTCATCAGTCACGTTTTATCATTTTGGTGCTCATAGAGCCCTCAGACTAGTGGGATGGCCACCTAGAGTTCATCTTCATCATGTGTTTGTAGACACACTGCCTTGCACAAACACAATAGCATACCCGAATGTGTTTCTTTAAGAAATTCTTCATAAAATATGTATTTTACCTACCTTGATAAGGTAGAGATGTATTAACCCCTACAGTATATATATATTATCACAACTTTTGAAAATATTTCCATCCACAAACTCAGGATTTTGTATGTATGGGGTATACAATCTTTAGATACATGTTTGAAGATGCTTCAGATAAATTTTAAGATACTTCTTCCATTCCATGCCCTGTTGTGTGCACAAGTGTTAGAATATTCAAACATATCAGTGTACTTGGGTTTGTACTTGTATTTACATAGGACAAATGCATTCAAGAACTAACCCCACAGAACCACAGGGATGTAAACTTGCAGGATCCAAAACCTATTGTGTGTGTTCACAAAAGCAGACGGATAATCTGTCAAAACCTAGACATGGAAAAAAGTAGCAAGAAAACTGCACACACACACCTCCCAGTGAAGCTTGGTGATGTTTTTTTGGGGTTTTTTTAGAATATCAGATGTCAAACACTATGCCAGAATGAGGTATTTAATCTTCAGGTCTAAGTTTTATGCAAGCAACTGACAAATTGAGCATATTCATTTTCAGTGGAAATGGCTTTAATATGAATGCTCCTTTGTAAATTCTAAGGCTTTTTTACACATAGATCAAAATGTCTAAACAGCAAATGTCCGAATATTTGAAAAAGGGTTCAATTTTGCTAGAAAACAGAGTCAACTGGCAGTCAAGTATAGTTAATACAGGATTCTAGAATATCCTAGGTGGAAATTGGTGTCAAGTGAAAAATCCCATGCTTCTGGAATCAGACCAAATTATTCTTAAACACCAGTATCAAGATTACAATCACTATTTGCATTTTACATACGAACTACAGATCACTCCAAGTTTCCTGTTGCACTGCAGCAAGAAAAGGAAACTTAACACGAATAAACTTAATTTGCTGCAAAGTGCAGCAAGATACTTCGGTAATCTCAGAGAAATGTCATACTGGAACTTGTCACAGTGAGTTCAATTTGATCTTTTAATGTAATACAGTACATTTTTATAAACTTAACATAATCACTGCAGAAGAACATGCTAACTGAATGTTAGCAATTTATCTTTTATACATAATTATACTCTACGGTAGCTACTGTATGCAGATCTCAAAATGTTAGTACATAAAATATTCATTTTCTTTATGAGATGAGAATGAACTTAGAAGAGGTTTGACTATAAGAATGAAATATTTGCTGTGCCTATTTCTCAAGAAATAATGAATTACACATTGTAACCCAAGAAATCAAGATTTAAATTGCAAAACTATAGTTTAAATTTACATTAAGCATTATGATCAGTAATGTGCATCAACATTTGATGAAGTTTAACCTAACCATGTTTATGCACATAAAGCCTCAAGAGTCTGCAGCAGTTTCACCATCAATTTTTCATGTTTTTTTATAAAATGGACTTAAAGGTACATCTACCATAAATGTTTTCAGTGCAATTCTGTCAATGAGGAAAATATAAAGCTGGCTTTCAATCAGTTTACACCATAAAACAAACAAAAATAACATCCACAAAAAAACCCCAAAAAAACCCCCCAAAAAACCCAAAACCCCAAACAAACAAAATAACCCCACAACAACTTGTATTTGCACTGCTGAAGCATAAGTAAGCCCGTTCTGTTGATCCAATTATTTAAAAGGCAATCCAAATCAAGCAGCATTTCCCCCATATCTATACATATAAATATTGAAAAGCTGAATGCTGGAGGCATGGGGAAGTTAAGCTGAGGCCAAATAATCTAATTGTTTATAATACCTTTTTCCATTGGTAACAAAAAAAAATGTATAATGACAAAATTCTAAAGGTTTCTTTCTTAGTGATCTTATAGTTCAGAAATCAGTAAATCCATGGTTTAGTATTAGCCTTTCCTCTAATCTTTAGAGACCACCCTGCAACTATAACTTATTTATTGATAGATTATACAAAAATGCTCCATTATTCAATGAGGTTACACTGTCCTAAATTAGAAACTGATTTTTTCACGTTGTCAACTGTAGGGAACCAAAGGGAGAACAGCACCCAAAATACGTGCTTGGCTAAGCATAGTGTGGTAGCCTAGTCATTTTGCTTCAAAGACAATTTGTAAACTGCAAGAACTGCATACGGGATACTGCTTTACATATTTTGTTTCTCTTCTTTTTCTTTTTTTTCTCCTAGAATAATCCAACACAAAAACTTCTCCTTAGTGGTAGCACAGAATAAAAATGGAGCTTCATTCAAATCTTGAATACCTTGACTGCAATAATCAACAGCTGGTTATTCAACACAAACTTAGCTCTTCGTACCAAAAAGTTTGGCTCAAATAAACCCCAACAAAACGGTCCGATAAACTCTCAATAAAAGATTCTCTCGTGAGGCAGCCTACCATGTTCTACTACTAGATACGAGTTTCCAAAAAAAACAGTACATCCCATTTTCAGCACATTTTCAGAAACATGCAACTTCACTGTAAAATACAAAACACTTGGCTCTCAAGAACAGCTTTATAAAGACACACTGCATCAATAAAATTTTTCTTTGTGATTAACTTTACATTGCAATAAGAACTGTATTTTCACTAATGTTTATATATCAGATTTCATATTATAATGTAGTAATAATTTGCTCTTTGTGAACATCGTGCTCAGAAGGAGATATCTATACACATTAACATACTAGACTATTAAAAACTCAGTTACAGAATTTTATTGATACAGTAGATTAATAAAAACTGATAGGGGCAGATAAAACAGGTAGGGTATTCAGTACATTATTTAAGAACACACTTTTAAATTAAAATATTTTAAATCATTTTTGAATTTTCAATGCCACTACAAGTCCAGAAAAGTCTGGCATCAATACTGAGGTGTAAAACAAGTCAAATAACTTCTTTCAGAATTTGCATCTCTTCTATCCAACACTGTTCAACTGTAAAAGCAAGTAACTGAGCACCGCTGATGATAGGTAGGTGCCTAAAGGTAAACACTAGGTTAGATTCATGAAGGAAACAAAGACTGTTTTCTTTTCTTCTTCTCCACAAATAGTGGCAAAAGAAAGTGGCACTATTTGCTCAACCAATTTTTGTTTTTTCACAGTTAAATGTCAACAAGAGTACAAATACCAACACTGACAGATATTGCTTGAGATCAGTTTTCAACAAACTGTTCTTTTTTAAATCAACAGATCCAATAAACAATGGGGTACTGTCAGTTTAAAGCCTCAGATAAAAGATATACAAGCACTTTAGAAGTCAGAAACGTTAAAAAAAGAACTATTTACAGTTTTCCTCTTTAGTTCATATGTCTACAAAGCCAGCGCACATTACACTTCACAAAAATCCACAGTTAGTTAATGATATCAACGTGTGTGTGGCTAAAGCTTGTGACCTAGGGACTGCAAATGCAGGGGCAGTAAAAGTAAAATAGGCTTTGCAATATTTTCAACAACCCCATTTGTGCACAAACATCTTCCATCAGTCTCAGCTTTATATTAAAAGCGTTCTTCAAAGCTTTCCCTTGGAAGGCTGATATCTACATGCGCACTCATCGCCTTTCTCTTTTGGAAGATCTGCGACGGACCTGTTTGGAGAAAAAAGTATTTTACATGTTTTTATGGAAAAGTTTTGGAAAATTCAAGAATAAAAATATTTTATAACAAAAACATTTTTACTGTCACAGTAATGTTTGAGTAACTGTATAGAGTGTCAGTCATTACTCATTTTATCACGGGTACAAGTCTCAGTGCATGACTAGGGCGTTTGATGTCACTGAGCCTGTGTCCTGTGTTCAAAAATCATCTAGTTTTCTTTTCATACACTCTGATGCTCCAAGCATCAGACGTGTCCAAAAGTGTGAAGTCAGTTACAATTACATTTTGAGTATTGCTGCTAAAGTTAATAACATATTTGTAAGAAATACATAGAAAAATAAGCTTATTTTATCGTATTTGCATATGCTGGTATGAGAAAGAAATTGGTTTAGGATTCTGCTCCAAGATTCCAAACATATTTTCCAGTACTACTTATTTTGCATTCCTGTTTTGTATAAAGAAACAGTATTCATTCTTATAATCTAGCTGAGAAGAATGGGCATCAGTTACCTGGAAAATAATTCACACGAGGTACTACACAGCTCAAGCAGACAGATAACAAAAGCTATACACAACAGAAAATTTAAGATACTTGACAAAAACTGACATTTTCTACAAAATGCAGCTTCTCTCAGAAATTACAGTCCAGCACCACTACACTAGACTGGCACCTGACAACCATTCACTTTCAAGGAGCAAAGTTAAGAACAGGAGGAGCCATTCTCCGAATATCAACACACACAGGACACCACAAAGACTCATAAATAAAGTCTCAGGCATTTCTCTTACATTGATTGTGGAAACTTCCTCTTCTTCCATTACTTCTTCCTGGGGAACGTCATCACTGACCGGTGAACTACTCTGAAACACATCCATCTCTTCACTAGATTCATTCTCTTTACTGGCTGCCTGTTTAGAACGTCCTGCACGGCTACAATCAGAAAAAAAAATAAAGATCAGTTTCACAGTGTATAGGTCTGCACATGTAAACCATACGAGAGCAAACATTCTACTTTACGAGTAGACTTAAAATTTCATGTTATATAATACTTCTACCTTAGTATACCTCTAGACAATAGTATACCTCTAGACAATAGTATACCTCTAGACAATAGTATACCTCTATACTTCTACCTGTCTAGTTCATCCATACATGGAACAGAAGAAGCGGAACTAGGAGGGTAGACAAGAGCATGTGAAAAACAATTTCTTCCAGAATAGACTGCTAGGAGTGCGAAGCTGAGCAGTTTTTGTATCTGTAAACAAGACAGATTTTTCTATTCACTGCCAGAACACAGACCAAAGAAGGCTGATACAACAGTAAATAGTGAACAGGAAAAGCCAAACAGACAGGGACTGAATACTTGTGGCTTTTTTCATTTATTCAATTCCATGAATGGATGTACTCAACTACCATAGGAGTTCATACACAACAAAGTTTGAATCACTGCATCTGTATGTTACACACCTAGAAGAACCCACATTGCTGTTTATGAAATCAACACTATAATGAACCTAAATGCAAATCTTCCAAGCTAGCTCATGCTAAGAGCTAGGGATAATCAGGGTAACAATACCTTAATCAGGATCATCAGGAACAGTCAACAGTATTTTAATTGCCTTTGTTACTCATGGGAGCTGAACCACAAGCAGAAAGCACCCACTTTCTTAAAATGTGAACTAGTCCTCCCCTCCATGCCTTAAAAAAAAAAAAAAAAAAAAGAAAAAAAAAAAAGGAAAAAGAAAAAAAAACACAAAAGAGAGAGAAGGGAGAGAGGGGAGAGAGAGAGGGGTGGGAGAGAGAGAGAGAGGGGAGAGAGAGGGGGGGGGAGAGAGAGAGAGAGCGGGGGGGGAGAGAGGGGGGGGAGAGAGAGGTGGGGGGAGAGAGAGAGGGGGGAGGGGAGGGGGGGTGAGAGAGAGGGGGGGGGTGAGAGAGAGGGGGGAGAGAGAGAAAAAAATTAAAGAAAAATAGTTTTTAAAAATAAAAATTTTAGAAGAAAATTCAAACTAGATATGTATCCAAAACTACACAGCTGCACCCACATTACCATTTTTGCTTGGGTCATTAGCACAGTTCAGATTCAAATCACTGAATCATCCCACTTAAAGCAAATGCAGTCTTGATGCACCCAAACTAGGTGGCTTTTTTAATGAAATTAAACCAGAAACTCTGTTCCAGGCAGACAAACACACGTGAATCCCCAGTGGGGTCATACAGATCCAAAACTACTGTCAGCATCAAACCACACATATGGCAGGAATTTTCAGTCCCAAGAACCACGCTAAGATCTGTACAAAATGAAGTCTGAGTTGCATATAGTAATTATAGTATAGCAGGAGTTTCAGCACCAACCAACCAACATGACATCCTTTGAGAAGCAATACAAATTAGCCTAACTCAAGACTTCCATGACTGATATAAGCAACAAAACTAAAAAAGAAACAGAATTATTCACAAGCTAGGTTTATCTTTTTACATTTTACAAAAATAACCCAGTTCACATGCACTAACTGGTAATCCAATTAGCTATCAGAAATAGGTTACGCACTACTGATTCATAGATAAAATCCCCAAACCTCATGCCAAATCCATCCTCAAGGAGCCCAGAAAGCATTTTGCATTTAAGCATTTTGATTAAATATATTCTGTCTTGTGGCACATAGTGCTGCTCAGTCTACCAGCTCCCTTCAGTTAAAACTGCTGTAGATATGCGTGTAGAAAAGGGAGGAAGGTCTGACTACAATCCACTTTGAAGACTGAGGAATTACTGCAGTCTCACCTTTTTCTTTCAGACTGGGAAAAAGGACAGTCAAAATTTGAGGCTCTCATCACAAAAAAATACATACAATATTATCTTTTTTTAATGAAATAAAGAATAGCCCGAACAACTCTGAACCCTGAAACAACTTACTTGGGCTTCTCGTGCCAGGAACAATGTCTGTACACATGAACTAGAGCTATGCCTGTTATTGATCATGTGTACTGATACAGTTTACTTTCAGCTTAAAACAGAGTAAAGAAACACACTGAGTTCACCGAGAAGTGAATCAGAAGCTACTTAAGTATTTACTAAAGGGCATATTTGACAAATGCCACATAGCAGGCCATCACCCAACAGTAACTTGTTGGTATGTCTTCTCTGCATGGCAGTAGCAGTTTCCAACTCTTGTTCCACTGCACATGTAGCAGTGACTTCTGTAGTAACCAAGACAGTGCTGGGACCTGTGTTTCTGGTTACAGAGTGAAGGAGCAGGCGATGTCTGACCTGAAGCAGGGAAATGGAACACTGGAAAGGTCGGGATATTTTGCATGCAAAATGCCAGAACAGGTGATCTGGTGTGAAACTAGAATTTGAATTGAGGGTATAAGCTTGATCAGGCAAAGATCTTTGGTGTGGAAGATCTCCAGGGACAGGCAAATTGGTACATTTAACTGCCAGAGAAAAATCAACATGATGCTAACTAAGCCCAGAAGCTAGAAAAAAACCCAACAGAGTAATACAAAATGCCAGACTGAAGATGTGCGCAAGTAGTGTCCTAAGAAATTTATCACCAGGTTCTGGAAAAGTAGCTTGCAAATCTGTTCCATGAGCTGCAGTTTGATACCAGTGGGGAAACAAGTCCTGTCCACATCTACACCCTGTTTTACATATATTGCATATACATGTACAGAAAAGGTAGAGATACCTGTAGTTTCCTACAGTAGGCACAAGAAATGAAGCTAGCCACAGAGCTTACCTTTATTTTGGAGTTTAATACGCCTCAGAATTTTCAAGAGCTACTATCCTTCATAGATTGTAGCACATTTTATTCATTTGGAAATGATTCAAGTGGATAACAAGAAGGCCACAAATTACAAGTAAGGGAACAATTTAAGAAGAATCAGAATAAACTTACTCTCCACAATACTGTTTCACTACAGCAACAATTTGATTCTTCCTCCCCATCAGCCAAAACAAATGGGAGCACTTTTCACTCCTCCAAGTCCTAATAATGCCCTGTGTTCAAGGCCTTCATGTGGTTTATTGACTTTTCTCCTAAAAGAGCAAAGCTACATATATGCTGCCTGAGGCCATTAAACTTACTCGTAGCCTCTTGCTCTGGTTTGAAATGCTCTAGGAGAAGGAGCTAGGGAAAATATTTTAGAAATAACAGTGACAATTTATTTTCTTAACTGTCAATTAAAGTATTCTGAAATATTTTCAGTAAATGATTGTTTGGGGGCACAGAGGCATATTTTTAATTTTCACTAAACACAAATTTAGAAAATATTCCCCACTTACACTTTTTTTTGCTGTGATGGTGGTGTTTGTGATGACCTTCCTCGTCTTTTCTGTGGCGTAGACTGTGCTGATTCAACTGTACTAGTTTCAGATGGTTCTGTTCTGTTTTGAGGAAGACCCAAATTGCAAAGTATCAAATTATAACTAGTGTCCATGGATAAAAAAAATGCAGCTTACAAGAAGACGGACTTACCTCTGCTGTGTTCTTTTTTGTGTCCTGTTTTGCCTGCCTTTTGGTTTTTGTTCAATGTTTTCAGTTTGCCTTTCTTCCTCCTCCTCCTCCTCCTCTGCTGCAGCTGCTGGTATTTGTTTTTTCTTGCTCCTTTTTGATGACTTTGCTACTGGTTCCTCCTTTGGTGTTCCCCCATTATTTGCTTTAGGAGGGCGTCCTCTTCTCCCTTTCTTTGGTGGACTGTTCTGTTCATCCTCGCTTTCTATTACATCTTCTTTTAGCCTTTTTTCCTCTTGCCATTGTGTTTCATCAGATTCTGAAACAACTGCAGGTCTCTTCCTTCCCCGTTGACTACCTCTGAGTTTCTGCTCTTGACCCAGTTTATTCAGCTCATCTATGCTTAGTTTCTCTTCTGAATCTGTGATAGCTGCTTTCTTCCTTCCTCTAGGCTTCTCGATCTCTGACTGAAAAGGTAAGATTACATCTTTAAATTAAAAAATTAAACTGCCATTTAACTGTCATGTGTGCAAAAGATACAGAAACTTCCCCTTACAAGGTAAAGAGTCTTCAAGTTAGACAAGTTGTTCACTATGATTGTCTATCGTACTGATGTCAAAAACCTTTGCAAAAGTATAAATACATAAATATATATAAAATGCCAGACAAGAGAGAAGGATTATTTCAAAGGTGAACAGTTAAAACACTGAAGTGTGCAACATCTTCCTCATTTGTATCCTCAGCTGTGGCAAACAACTAGCTAGAATAGGAAAGACATGGATCCATTGGAGTGGGTCCAATGGGAGGGCCACAAAAATTATCAGAGGGCTGAAGCACCTTTACTGTGGAAAGGCTGAGACAGTTGGGGTTATTCAGCCTGAAGATGAGAAGGCTCTAGGGGGTACCCTATTGCAACCTTTCAGTACCTGTTCCAACAGGACAAGGGGTAACGGTTTTAAACTAAAAGAGGGTAGATTTAGACTAGATAAAAGGAAGACATTTTATGATGAGGGTGGTGAAACACTAGAATAGGTTGCCCAGAGAGGTGGTAGACGTTTCAACCCTGGAAACATTCAAGGCCAGGTTGAATGGGGCCTTGAGCAACTTGATCTAGTGGAAGATGTCCCTGCTCATTGCAGGGGGCTTGGACTAGATGACCTTTAAAGGTCTCTTCCAACCCAAACTATTCTATGAGTCAAGAACACCTATAACTGCATTTTTATCAACAGGAAAATATAAAGATACAGAGGATGGGAATTGTCAACTGTGGTTTCAGCTCTGTTGTGAGCTGTAGGGTGCTTATGCTGGCACTGGCAAGGCACTAATACAGAAGAAAGTGGGCAATCTGAATTTATCATAGTAGAAGAATTAGTGGTAGCTGCCAAAGCACTGCTGTCAGAGCTACACTAAGACTCAATATTTGCTCTACGCAGCAAAAAACCCCACCAACCCTTAAAAGAATCACAGAATGATTTGGGTTGGAAAAGGCCTTTGAAGATCACAGAGTCCAACCCCTCTGCCATAGGGAGGGACATGTTCCACTAAACCAGGCTGCTCAAAGCCCCATCCAACCTGGTCTTGAACGCTTTCAGGGACGGGGCATCCACAGCTTCCCTGGGCAACCTGTGCCAGTGTCCTACCACTCTCATTGGACATAAGGAAAAAATTTTTTACAGTCTAAACCTACCCTCTTTCAGTTTAAAACCACTGCTCCTTGTCCTGTCCCTACAGGCCCTGGTAAAAAGTCTCTCTCCATCTTTCTTCTAAGTCCCCCTTCATATATTGAAAGACCACAATAAGGTTTCCCTGGACCCTTCTCCTCTCCAGGCTGAACAACCCAACTGTCTCAGTCTTTCCTCATAGGAAAGGTGTTCTAGCCCTCTGACCACTTTTTGTGGCCCTCCTCTTGACCCACTCTAACAGCTCCATGTCTGTCTTGTAATAAGCACCCCAAAGCTAGATGCAGTACTCCAGGTGGGGTCTCGCCAGCGCAGAGAATAGGACAAGAATCACCTTCCTTAACATGCTGGCCACTCTTCTTTTGATGCAGCCCAGGATACTGTTGGCTTTCTGGGCTGCAAGTACATGTTGCTGGCTCATGTCCCGTTTTTCATCCACAGTGTCCCTAAGTCTTTCTCTGCAGAGCTGCTCTCAATCCCTTCATCCTCCCTCCAGCCTGTATTGATACTGAGAATTGCCCTGATGCAGGTGCAGGACCTTGCACTTGGCCTTGTTGAACTTCATGAGGTTCATATGGGCCCACTCCTCAAGCCTGTCAAGATCTCTCTGGATGGCACCTCTTCCCTTTAGCATTTCAAGAAAGGTAAAACCCTTTCTGAATCATAAGCTTTCAGAACAGAAACTATTCCTTCACCTCTCCATACTCTAGTTCTCTAAAGTGCACAGTAAAAAGCCATAAGCAGTGCAAAGATTTCAATAAGCAGCTATTGGGGCCAGAAAGATTGTCCCAACCAATCCCTGTCCCTGGAAAAAAGAAAAAATTACCCACCTACCATTTCACAGGGACCATGACAATCTCATTTTAGACCATGAAATGGTCCAAAAGTCAAAATATTTACAGTATTTCACAGTTTAATACCAATGTTTATTTCAAACAAACATTACTGTATTTCAACACATACATTCATTTATTAGTATTTGCCAGACTGCAATTTAATCTACATAATGACAGTTACGCCACTTAAAATCAGACTGATTTATTTTTTTTCCTTCACATCTCCCTTGTGACATAAGATAGAAGTCACCTTACATATATATGTCTCTACTTTAGCCATAAATCCCAGTCAAGAAAAGCAGAAAGAAAAGCTGGAAAGTATATAAAAAAAAAAAAAAAAGTAAAACTAATTGAAGGACAAAGAATTACACAAGAAAGAAAAATGTTTGAATGATGACATCTCCTGCCAGTTCATGACTTCAGTGACAAAACTGTTGATCTCATTTTTCCCTATTCTATTCGCTTTTGCAGTGATTGTGCACATCTGTCATTGCAGCCGCATTTATCAGGGAAGTAGCTGTAGCCAAGTTTCAAAGTAAAGTCTCTCCCTCAGGTTAAACAGCATCCCACAACATTAGAACTAACATGTTACTCTGTGATGTAATCTGAACAA
Source organism: Podargus strigoides (assembly GCA_028020825.1). Taxonomy (NCBI): domain Eukaryota; kingdom Metazoa; phylum Chordata; class Aves; order Caprimulgiformes; family Podargidae; genus Podargus; species Podargus strigoides. The sequence goes on along the minus strand of JAQJZH010000764.1, from coordinate 306 downwards.
ATATCCTGAGTAGTGACATCTTTAAAACATGGACTTTCTGGTCCCCAGTTAAAATTCTGCTTCTCAGTTAATGCTTGGTATAATCTGGTCCCCAGCTCCAAAAGACCCAAAATGAGTTCCAAATCAATAACCATAAGCAGCTTGCTTACATATTCCAGGTGAAATACAAATGCCCTCAAAGGTACTCAAAATACTGAACTGTATTTGCTTTATCACTTAGCTTTGGCAGTTACTAATTCAAACTAATACTTCTAAACATGAATTGCACATCAGCAGCTGTTTGGACATTCAGACTTTTTTAAGATT
>JAQJZH010000763.1:0-47200 GCA_028020825.1 Podargus strigoides | reverse complement strand
ACGAAACCGAGGCTGTTTTGCGAAAAAAAATTGAGACGGGAAAATGGCGTCCGTGGGCGCAAAAAAAAATGGAGAGGCGAAACCATCCTCGTCGTGCGAAAAAAAAATATTGATACACGAAACCGACGCTGTTTTGCGAAAAAAAAAATTGAGACGGGAAAATTGCGTCCGTGGGTGGAAAAAAAAATGGAGAGGCGAAAACCATCCTCGTCGTGCGAAAAAAAAAAATTGATACACGAAACCGAGGCTGTTTTTGCGAAAAAAAAAATGAGACGGGAAAATGGCGTCCGTGGGCGCAAAAAAAAAATGGAGAGGCGAAACCATCCTCGTCGTGCGAAAAAAAAAAAATTGATACACGAAAACCGAGGCTGTTTTGGCGAAAAAAAAATTGAGACGGGAAAATTGCGGTCCGTGGGCGGAAAAAAAAAATGGAGAGGCGAAACCATCCTCGTCGTGCGAAAAAAAAAATTGATACACGAAACCGAGGCTGTTTTGCGAAAAAAAATTGAGACGGGAAAATTGCGTCCGTGGGCGGAAAAAAAAAATGGAGAGGCGAAACCATCCTCGTCGTGCGAAAAAAAAAATTGATACACGAAACCGAGGCTGTTTTGCGAAAAAAAATGGAGACGGGGAAAATGGCGTCCGTGGGCGGAAAGAAAAAAATGGAGAGGCGAAAACATCCTCGTCGTGCGAAAAAAAAAAATTGATACACGAAACCGAGGCTGTTTTGCGAAAAAAAAAATGAGACGGGAAAATGGCGTCCGTGGGCGGAAAAAAAAAATGGAGCCGCGAAACCATCCTCGTCGTGCGAAAAAAAAAAATTGATACACGAAACCGACGCTGTTTTGCGAAAAAAAAATTGAGACGGGAAAAATGGCTTCCGTGGGGCGCAAGTAAAATGGAGGCACGAAAACCATCCTCGTCGTGCGAAAAAAAAAAATTGATACATGAAACCTAGGCTGTTTTGCGAAAAAAAATGGAGACGGGAAAATGGCGTCCGTGGGCGGAAAGAAAAAAATGGAGAGGCGAAACCATCCTCGTTGTGCGAAAAAAAAAATTGATACAGGAAAACCGACGCTTTTTTGCGAAAAAAAAATTGAGACGGGAAAATGGCGTCCGTGGGCGGAAAAAAAAAATGGAGAGGCGAAACCATCCTCGTCGTGCGAAAAAAAAAAAATTGATACAGGAAACCGACGCTTTTTTGCGAAAAAAAATTGAGACGGGAAAATGGGCGTCCGTGGGCGGAAAAAAAAATGGAGACGCGAAAACATCCTCGTCGTGCGAAAAAAAAAAATTGATACACGAAACCGAGGCTGTTTTGCGAAAAAAAAAATGAGACGGGAAAATGGCATCCGTGGGCGGAAAAAAAAAATGGAGCCGCGAAAACCATCCTCGTCGTGTGAAAAAAAAAAAATTGATTACACGAAACCGACGCTGTTTTGCGAAAAAAAATTGAGACGGGAAAAACGGCGTCCGTGGGCGGAAAAAAAAAATGGAGACGCGAAACCATCCTCGTCGTGCGAAAAAAAAAATTGATACACGAAACCGACGCTGTTTTGCGAAAAAAAATTGAGACGGAAAAAGTGCGTCCGAGTGCGGAAAAAAAAAATGGAGCCCGCGAAAACCATCCTCGTCGTGCGAAAAAAAAAATTGATACACGAAACCGAGGCTGTTTTTGCGAAAAAAAAAATGAGACGGGAAAAATGGCGTCCGTGGGCGGAAAAAAAAATGGAGCCGCGAAACCATCCTCGTCGTGCGAAAAAAAAAAATTGATACACGAAACCGAGGCTGTTTTTGCGAAAAAAAATGGAGACGGGAAAATGGCGTCCGTGGGCGGAAAAAAAAATGGAGAGGCGAAACCATCCTCTCGTCGTGCGAAAAAAAAAATTATAATACACGAAACCAAGGCTGTTTTGCGAAAAAAAATTGAGACGGGAAAATGGCGTCCATGGGCGCAAAAAAAAATTGGAGAGGCGAAACCATCCTCGTCGTGCGAAAAAAAAAATTGATACACGAAACCGACGCTCTTTTGCGAAAAAAAATTGAGACGGGAAAATTGCGTCCGTGGGCGGAAAAAAAAAATGGAGAGGCGAAACCATCCCTCGTCGTGCGAAAAAAAAAATTGATACACGAAAACCGACGCTGTTTTGCGAAAAAAAATTGAGACGGGAAAAACGGCGTCCGTGGGCGGAAAAAAAAAATGGAGAGGCGAAACCATCCTCGTCGTGCGAAAAAAAAAAAATTGATACACGAAACCGAGGCTGTTTTGCGAAAAAAAAAATGAGACGGGAAAATGGCGTCCGTGGGCGGAAAAAAAAAATGGAGAGGGCGAAACCATCCTCGTCGTGCGAAAAAAAAAAATTGATACACGAAACCGAGGCTGTTTTGCGAAAAAAAAATTGAGACGGGAAAAGTGCGTCCGTGGGCGGAAAAAAAAAATGGAGAGGCGAAACCATCCTCGTCGTGCGAAAAAAAAAAATTGATACACGAAACCGAGGCTGTTTTGCGAAAAAAAAATGGAGACGGGAAAAACGGCGTCCGTGGGCGGAAAAAAAAATGGAGAGGCGAAAACCATCCTCGTCGTGCGAAAAAAAAAAATTGATACACGAAACCGAGGCTGTTTTGCGAAAAAAAATTGAGACGGGAAAATTGCGTCCGTGGGCGGGAAAAAAAAATGGAGAGGCGAAAACCATCCTCGTCGTGCGAAAAAAAAAAATTGATACACGAAACCGACGCTGTTTTGGCGAAAAAAAAAATGAGACGGGAAAATGGCGTCCGTGGGCGGAAAAAAAAATGGAGACGCGAAAAACATCCTCGTCGTGCGAAAAAAAAAAAATTGATACACGAAACCGAGGCTGTTTTGCGAAAAAAAAAAATGAGACGGGAAAATGGGCATCCGTGGGCGGAAAAAAAAAATGGAGCCGCGAAACCATCCTCGTCGTGTGAAAAAAAAAAAATTGATACACGAAACCGACGCTGTTTTGCGAAAAAAATTGAGACGGGGAAAACGGCGTCCGTGGGCGGAAAAAAAAAATGGAGACGCGAAACCAGTCCTCGTCGTGCGAAAAAAAAAAATTGATACACGAAACCGACGCTGTTTTGCGAAAAAAAAATTGAGACGGAAAAAAGTGCGTCCGAGTGCGGAAAAAAAAAATGGAGCCGCGAAACCATCCTCGTCGTGCGAAAAAAAAAAAATTGATTACACGAAACCGAGGCTGTTTTGCGAAAAAAAAAATGAGACGGGAAAATGGCGTCCGTGGGCGGAAAAAAAAAATGGAGCCGCGAAAACCATCCTCGTCGTGGCGAAAAAAAAAATTGATACACGAAACCGAGGGCTGTTTTGCGAAAAAAAAATGGAGACGGGAAAATGGCGTCCGTGGGCGGAAAAAAAAATGGAGAGGCGAAACCATCCTCGTCGTGCGAAAAAAAAAAATTAATACACGAAACCAAGGCTGTTTTTGCGAAAAAAAATTGAGACGGGAAAATGGCGTCCATGGGCGCAAAAAAAAAATGGAGAGGCGAAACCATCCTCGTCGTGCGAAAAAAAAAATTGATACACGAAACCGACGCTCTTTTGCGAAAAAAAAAATTGAGACGGGAAAATTGCGTCCGTGGGCGGAAAAAAAAAATGGAGAGGCGAAACCATCCTCGTCGTGCGAAAAAAAAAAATTGATACACGAAAACCGACGCTGTTTTGCGAAAAAAAATTGAGACGGGAAAACGGCGTCCGTGGGCGGAAAAAAAAAATGGAGAGGCGAAACCATCCTCGTCGTGCGAAAAAAAAAAATTGATACACGAAACCGAGGCTGTTTTGCGAAAAAAAAAATGAGACGGGAAAATGGCGTCCGTGGGCGGAAAAAAAAAATGGAGAGGCGAAACCATCCTCGTCGTGCGAAAAAAAAAATTGATACACGAAACCGAGGCTGTTTTGCGAAAAAAAAATTGAGACGGGAAAAGTGCGTCCGTGGGCGGAAAAAAAAAATGGAGAGGCGAAAACCATCCTCGTCGTGCGAAAAAAAAAAATTGATACACGAAAACCGAGGCTGTTTTTGCGAAAAAAAATGGAGACGGGAAAAACGGCGTCCGTGGGCGGAAAAAAAAATGGAGAGGCGAAACCATCCTCGTCGTGCGAAAAAAAAAATTGATACACGAAACCGAGGCTGTTTTGCGAAAAAAAAATTGAGACGGGAAAATTGCGTCCGTGGGCGGGAAAAAAAAATGGAGAGGCGAAAACCATCCTCGTCGTGCGAAAAAAAAAAAATTGATACACGAAACCGACGCTGTTTGGCGAAAAAAAAAATGAGACGGGAAAAATGGCGTCCGTGGGCGGAAAAAAAAAATGGAGCCGCGAAACCATCCTCGTCGTGCGAAAAAAAGAAAATTGATACACGAAACCGACGCTGTTTTGCGAAAAAAAATTGAGACGGGAAAAATGGCGTCCGTGGGCGCAAAAAAAAAATGGAGGCGCGAAACCATCCTCGTCGTGCGAAAAAAAAAAATTGATACATGAAACCTAGGCTGTTTTGCGAAAAAAAATTGAGACGGGAAAAATGGCGTCCGTGGGCCGGAAAAAAAAAATGGAGAGGCGAAACCATCCTCGTCGTGCGAAAAAAAAAATTGATACACGAAACCGAGGCTGTTTTGCGAAAAAAAAAATGAGACGGGAAAATGGCGTCCGTGGGCGGAAAAAAAAAATGGAGCCGCAAAAACCATCCTCGTCGTGCGAAAAAAAAAAATTGATACACGAAACCGAGGCTGTTTTGCGAAAAAAAAATTGAGACGGGAAAACGGCGTCCGTGGGCGGAAAAAAAAAATGGAGAGGCGAAACCATCCTCGTCGTGCGAAAAAAAAAAATTAATACACGAAACCGAGGCTGTTTTGCGAAAAAAAAATTGAGACGGGAAAATGGCGTCCGTGGGGCGCAAAAAAAAAATGGAGAGGCGAAACCATCCTCGTCGTGCGAAAAAAAAAAATTGATACACGAAACCGAGGCTGTTTTGCGAAAAAAAAATTGAGACGGGAAAATTGCGTCCGTGGGCGGAAAAAAAAAATGGAGAGGCGAAACCATCCTCGTCGTGCGAAAAAAAAATTGATACACGAAAACCGACGCTGTTTTGCGAAAAAAAAAATTGAGACGGGAAAACGGCGTCTGTGGGCGGAAAAAAAAAATGGAGAGGCGAAACCATCCTCGTCGTGCAAAAAAAAAAAATTGATACACGAAACCGAGGCTGTTTTGCGAAAAAAAAAATGAGACGGGAAAATGGCGTCCGTGGGCGCAAAAAAAAAATGGAGAGGCGAAACCATCCTCGTCGTGCGAAAAAAAAAAATTGAATACATGAAACCGAGGCTGTTTTGCGAAAAAAAAATTGAGACGGGGAAAATTGCGTCCGTGGGCGGAAAAAAAAAATGGAGAGGCGAAACCATCCTCGTCGTGCGAAAAAAAAAAATTGATACACGAAACCGAGGCTGTTTTGCGAAAAAAAAATTGAGACGGGAAAATTGCGTCCGTGGTCGGAAAAAAAAATGGAGAGGCGAAACCATCCTCGTCGTGCGAAAAAGAAAATTGATACACGAAACCGAGGCTGTTTTGCGAAAAAAAAAAATGAGACGGGAAAATGGCGTCCGTGGGCGGAAAAAAAAATGGAGCCCGCGAAAACCATCCTCGTCGTGCGAAAAAAAAAAATTGATACACGAAACCGAGGCTGTTTTGCGAAAAAAAATTGAGACGGGAAAATGGCGTCCGTGGGCGGAAAAAAAAAATGGAGAGGCGAAAACCATCCTCGTCGTGCGAAGGAAAAAAAAAATTGATACACGAAACCGAGGCTGTTTTGCGAAAAAAAAATTGAGACGGGAAAATTGCGTCCGTGGGCGGAAAAAAAAAATGGAGAGGCGAAACCATCCTCGTCGTGCGAAAAAAAAAAATTGATACACGAAACCGAGGCTGTTTTGCGAAAAAAAATGGAGACGGGAAAATGGCGTCCGTGGGCGGAAAGAAAAAAATGGAGAGGCGAAAACAATCCTCGTCGTGCGAAAAAAAAAAATTGATACACGAAACCGAGGCTGTTTTGCGAAAAAAAAATTGAGACGGGAAAAAGTGCGTCCGGGTGCGGAAAAAAAAAATGGAGAGGCGAAACCATCCTCGTCATGCGAAAAAAAAAAATTGATACACGAAAACCGACGCTGTTTTGCGAAAAAAAATTGAGACGGGAAAATGGCGTCCGTGGGCGGAAAAAAAAAATGGAGCCGCGAAAACCATCCTCGTCGTGCGAAAAAAAAAAATTGATACATGAAACCTAGGCTGTTTTGGCGAAAAAAAATGGAGACGGGAAAATGGCGTCCGTGGGCGGAAAGAAAAAATGGAGAGGCGAAACCATCCTCGTTGTGCGAAAAAAAAAATTGATACAGGAAACCGACGCTTTTTTGCGAAAAAAAATTGAGACGGGAAAATGGCGTCCGTGGGCGGAAAAAAAAATGGAGAGGCGAAACCATCCTCGTCGTGCGAAAAAAAAAATTGATACACGAAACCGAGGCTGTTTTGCGAAAAAAAAATGAGACGGGAAAAGTGCGTCCGTGAGCGGAAAAAAAAATGGAGACGCGAAACCATCCTCGTCGTGCGAAAAAAAAAAATTGATACACGAAACCGAGGCTGTTTTGCGAAAAAAAAATGAGACGGGAAAATGGCATCCGTGGGCGGAAAAAAAAATGGAGCCGCGAAACCATCCTCGTCGTGCGAAAAAAAAAATTGATACACGAAACCGACGCTGTTTTGCGAAAAAAATTGAGACGGGAAAACGGCGTCCGTGGGCGGAAAAAAAAATGGAGCCGCGAAACCATCCTCGTCGTGCGAAAAAAAAAATTAATACACGAAACCGAGGCTGTTTTGCGAAAAAAAAATGAGACGGGAAAATGGCGTCCGTGGGCGGAAAAAAAAATGGAGGCACGAAACCATCCTCGTCGTGCGAAAAAAAAAAATTGATACATGAAACCTAGGCTGTTTTGCGAAAAAAAATGGAGACGGGAAAATGGCGTCCGTGGGCGGAAAGAAAAAATGGAGAGGCGAAACCATCCTCGTTGTGCGAAAAAAAAAATTGATACAGGAAACCGACGCTTTTTTGCGAAAAAAAATTGAGACGGGAAAATGGCGTCCGTGGGCGGAAAAAAAAATGGAGAGGCGAAACCATCCTCGTCGTGCGAAAAAAAAAATTGATACACGAAACCGAGGCTGTTTTGCGAAAAAAAAATGAGACGGGAAAAGTGCGTCCGTGGGCGGAAAAAAAAATGGAGACGCGAAACCATCCTCGTCGTGCGAAAAAAAAAAAATTGATACACGAAACCGAGGCTGTTTTGCGAAAAAAAAATGAGACGGGAAAATGGCGTCCGTGGGCGCAAAAAAAAATGGAGAGGCGAAACCATCCTCGTCGTGCGAAAAAAAAAATTGATACACGAAACCGAGGCTGTTTTGCGAAAAAAAATTGAGACGGGAAAAGTGCGTCCGTGGGCGGAAAAAAAAATGTAGAGGCGAAACCATCCTCGTCCTGCGAAAAAAAAAATTGATACATGAAACCGAGGCTGTTTTGCGAAAAAAAAATGAGACGGGAAAATGGCATCCGTGGGCGGAAAAAAAAATGGAGAGGCGAAACCATCCTCGTCGTGCGAAAAAAAAAATTGATACACGAAACCGAGGCTGTTTTGCGAAAAAAAATTGAGACGGGAAAATGGCGTCCGTGGGCGGAAAAAAAAATGGAGAGGCGAAACCATCCTCGTCGTGCGAAAAAAAAAATTGATACACGAAACCGAGGCTGTTTTGCGAAAAAAAATTGAGACGGGAAAACGGCGTCTGTGGGCGGAAAAAAAAATGGAGCCGCGAAACCATCCTCGTCGTGCGAAAAAAAAAATTGATACACGAAACCGAGGCTGTTTTGCGATAAAAAATTGAGACGGGAAAATTGCGTCCGTGGGCGGAAAAAAAAATGGAGAGGCGAAACCATCCTCGTCGTGCGAAAAAAAAAATTGATACACGAAACCGAGGCTGTTTTGCGAAAAAAAAATGAGACGGGAAAATGGCGTCCGTGGGCGGAAAAAAAAATGGAGCCGCGAAACCATCCTCGTCGTGCGAAAAAAAAAATTGATACACGAAACCGAGGCTGTTTTGCGAAAAAAAATTGAGACGGGAAAACGGCGTCCGTGGGCGGAAAAAAAAATGGAGAGGCGAAACCATCCTCGTCGTGCGAAAAAAAAAATTGATACACGAAACCGAGGCTGTTTTGCGAAAAAAAATTGAGACGGGAAAATTGCGTCCGTGGGCGGAAAAAAAAATGGAGAGGCGAAACCATCCTCGTCGTGCGAAAAAAAAAATTGATACACGAAACCGACGCTGTTTTGCGAAAAAAAATTGAGACGGGAAAACGGCGTCCGTGGGTGGAAAAAAAAATGGAGAGGCGAAACCATCCTCGTCGTGCGAAAAAAAAAAATTGATACACGAAACCGAGGCTGTTTTGTGAAAAAAAAATGAGACGGGAAAATGGCGTCCGTGGGCGCAAAAAAAAATGGAGAGGCGAAACCATCCTCGTCGTGCGAAAAAAAAAATTGATACACGAAACCGAGGCTGTTTTGCGAAAAAAAATGGAGACGGGAAAATGGCGTCCGTGGGCGGAAAAAAAAATGGAGAGGCGAAACCATCCTCGTCGTGCGAAAAAAAAAATTGATACACGAAACCGAGGCTGTTTTGCGAAAAAAAATTGAGACGGGAAAATTGCGTCCGTGGGCGGAAAAAAAAATGGAGAGGCGAAACCATCCTCGTCGTGCGAAAAAAAAAATTGATACACGAAACCGACACTGTTTTGCGAAAAAAAATTGAGACGGGAAAACGGCGTCCGTGGGCGGAAAAAAAAATGGAGAGGCGAAACCATCCTCGTCGTGCGAAAAAAAAAAATTGATACACGAAACCGAGGCTGTTTTGTGAAAAAAAAATGAGACGGGAAAATGGCGTCCGTGGGCGCAAAAAAAAATGGAGAGGCGAAACCATCCTCGTCGTGCGAAAAAAAAAATTGATACACGAAACCGAGGCTGTTTTACGAAAAAAAATGGAGACGGGAAAATGGCGTCCGTGGGCGGAAAAAAAAATGGAGAGGCGAAACCATCCTCGTCGTGCGAAAAAAAAAATTGATACACGAAACCGAGGCTGTTTTGCGAAAAAAAATTGAGACGGGAAAATTGCGTCCGTGGGCGGAAAAAAAAATGGAGAGGCGAAACCATCCTCGTCGTGCGAAAAAAAAAATTGATACACGAAACCGAGGCTGTTTTGTGAAAAAAAATTGAGACGGGAAAATGGCGTCCGTGGGCGGAAAAAAAAATGGAGCCGCGAAACCATCCTCGTCGTGCGAAAAAAAAAATTGATACACGAAACCGAGGCTGTTTTGCGAAAAAAAATTGAGACGGGAAAATGGCGTCCGTGGGCGGAAAAAAAAATGGAGAGGCGAAACCATCCTCGTCGTGCGAAAAAAAAAATTGATACACGAAACCGAGGCTGTTTTGCGAAAAAAAATGGAGACGGGAAAATTGCGTCCGTGGGCGGAAAAAAAAATGGAGAGGCGAAACCATCCTCGTCGTGCGAAAAAAAAAATTGATACACGAAACCGAGGCTGTTTTGCGAAAAAAAATGGAGACGGGAAAATGGCGTCCGTGGGCGGAAAGAAAAAATGGAGAGGCGAAAACATCCTCGTCGTGCGAAAAAAAAAATTGATACACGAAACCGAGGCTGTTTTGCGAAAAAAAATTGAGACGGGAAAAGTGCGTCCGGGTGCGGAAAAAAAAATGGAGAGGCGAAACCATCCTCGTCATGCGAAAAAAAAAATTGATACACGAAACCGAGGCTGTTTTGCGAAAAAAAAATGAGACGGGAAAATGGCGTCCGTGGGCGGAAAAAAAAATGGAGCCGCGAAACCATCCTCGTCGTGCGAAAAAAAAAATTGATACACGAAACCGACGCTGTTTTGCGAAAAAAAATTGAGACGGGAAAATGGCGTCCGTGGGCGCAAATAAAATGGAGGCACGAAACCATCCTCGTCGTGCGAAAAAAAAAATTGATACATGAAACCTAGGCTGTTTTGCGAAAAAAAATGGAGACGGGAAAATGGCGTCCGTGGGCGGAAAGAAAAAATGGAGAGGCGAAACCATCCTCGTTGTGCGAAAAAAAAAATTGATACAGGAAACCGACGCTTTTTTGCGAAAAAAAATTGAGACGGGAAAATGGCGTCCGTGGGCGGAAAAAAAAATGGAGAGGCGAAACCATCCTCGTCGTGCGAAAAAAAAAATTGATACACAAAACCGAGGCTGTTTTGCGAAAAAAAAATGAGACGGGAAAAGTGCGTCCGTGAGCGGAAAAAAAAATGGAGACGCGAAACCATCCTCGTCGTGCGAAAAAAAAAAATTGATACACGAAACCGAGGCTGTTTTGCGAAAAAAAAATGAGACGGGAAAATGGCATCCGTGGGCGGAAAAAAAAATGGAGCCGCGAAACCATCCTCGTCGTGCGAAAAAAAAAATTGATACACGAAACCGACGCTGTTTTGCGAAAAAAATTGAGACGGGAAAACGGCGTCCGTGGGCGGAAAAAAAAATGGAGCCGCGAAACCATCCTCGTCGTGCGAAAAAAAAAATTGATACACGAAACCGAGGCTGTTTTGCGAAAAAAAATTGAGACGGGAAAATGGCGTCCGTGGGCGGAAAAAAAAATGGAGAGGCGAAACCATCCTCGTCGTGCGAAAAAAAAAATTAATACACGAAACCGAGGCTGTTTTGCGAAAAAAAATTGAGACGGGAAAATGGCGTCCGTGGGCGCAAAAAAAAATGGAGAGGCGAAACCATCCTCGTCGTGCGAAAAAAAAAATTGATACACGAAACCGACGCTGTTTTGCGAAAAAAAATTGAGACGGGAAAATTGCGTCCGTGGGCGGAAAAAAAAATGGAGAGGCGAAACCATCCTCGTCGTGCGAAAAAAAAAATTGATACACGAAACCGAGGCTGTTTTGCGAAAAAAAATGGAGACGGGAAAATTGCGTCCGTGGGCGGAAAAAAAAATGGAGAGGCGAAACCATCCTCGTCGTGCGAAAAAAAAAATTGATACACGAAACCGAGGCTGTTTTGCGAAAAAAAATTGAGACGGGAAAATGGCGTCCGTGGGCGGAAAAAAAAATGGAGAGGCGAAACCATCCTCGTCGTGCGAAAAAAAAAATTGATACACGAAACCGACGCTGTTTTGCGAAAAAAAATTGAGACGGGAAAACGGCGTCCGTGGGCGGAAAAAAAAATGGAGAGGCGAAACCATCCTCGTCGTGCGAAAAAAAAAAATTGATACACGAAACCGAGGCTGTTTTGCGAAAAAAAAATGAGACGGGAAAATGGCGTCCGTGGGCGCAAAAAAAAATGGAGCCGCGAAACCATCCTCGTCGTGCGAAAAAAAAAATTGATACACGAAACCGAGGCTGTTTTGCGAAAAAAAATTGAGACGGGAAAATTGCGTCCGTGGGCGGAAAAAAAAATGGAGAGGCGAAACCATCCTCGTCGTGCGAAAAAAAAAATTGATACACGAAACCGAGGCTGTTTTGCGAAAAAAAATGGAGACGGGAAAATTGCGTCCGTGGGCGGAAAAAAAAATGGAGAGGCGAAACCATCCTCGTCGTGCGAAAAAAAAAATTGATACACGAAACCGAGGCTGTTTTGCGAAAAAAAATTGAGACGGGAAAATGGCGTCCGTGGGCGGAAAAAAAAATGGAGAGGCGAAACCATCCTCGTCGTGCGAAAAAAAAAATTGATACACGAAACCGACGCTGTTTTGCGAAAAAAAATTGAGACGGGAAAATGGCGTCCGTGGGCGCAAAAAAAAATGGAGGCACGAAACCATCCTCGTCGTGCGAAAAAAAAAATTGATACATGAAACCTAGGCTGTTTTGCGAAAAAAAATGGAGACGGGAAAATGGCGTCCGTGGGCGGAAAGAAAAAATGGAGAGGCGAAACCATCCTCGTTGTGCGAAAAAAAAAATTGATACAGGAAACCGACGCTTTTTTGCGAAAAAAAATTGAGACGGGAAAATGGCGTCCGTGGGCGGAAAAAAAAATGGAGAGGCGAAACCATCCTCGTCGTGCGAAAAAAAAAATTGATACACGAAACCGAGGCTGTTTTGCGAAAAAAAAATGAGACGGGAAAAGTGCGTCCGTGGGCGGAAAAAAAAATGGAGACGCGAAACCATCCTCGTCGTGCGAAAAAAAAAAATTGATACACGAAACCGAGGCTGTTTTGCGAAAAAAAAATGAGACGGGAAAATGGCGTCCGTGGGCGGAAAAAAAAATGGAGAGGCGAAACCATCCTCGTCGTGCGAAAAAAAAAATTGATACACGAAACCGAGGCTGTTTTGCGAAAAAAAATTGAGACGGGAAAAGTGCGTCCGTGGGCGGAAAAAAAAATGTAGAGGCGAAACCATCCTCGTCCTGCGAAAAAAAAAATTGATACATGAAACCGAGGCTGTTTTGCGAAAAAAAAATGAGACGGGAAAATGGCATCCGTGGGCGGAAAAAAAAATGGAGAGGCGAAACCATCCTCGTCGTGCGAAAAGAAAAATTGATACACGAAACCGAGGCTGTTTTGCGAAAAAAAATTGAGACGGGAAAATGGCGTCCGTGGGCGGAAAAAAAAATGGAGAGGCGAAACCATCCTCGTCGTGCGAAAAAAAAAATTGATACACGAAACCGAGGCTGTTTTGCGAAAAAAAATTGAGACGGGAAAACGGCGTCTGTGGGCGGAAAAAAAAATGGAGCCGCGAAACCATCCTCGTCGTGCGAAAAAAAAAATTGATACACGAAACCGAGGCTGTTTTGCGATAAAAAATTGAGACGGGAAAATTGCGTCCGTGGGCGGAAAAAAAAAATGGAGAGGCGAAACCATCCTCGTCGTGCGAAAAAAAAAATTGATACAGGAAACCGACGCTGTTTTGCGAAAAAAAATTGAGACGGGAAAACGGCGTCCGTGGGCGGAAAAAAAAATGGAGAGGCGAAACCATCCTCGTCGTGCGAAAAAAAAAATTGATACACGAAACCGAGGCTGTTTTGCGAAAAAAAATTGAGACGGGAAAATTGCGTCCGTGGGCGGAAAAAAAAATGGAGAGGCGAAACCATCCTCGTCGTGCGAAAAAAAAAATTGATACACGAAACCGAGGCTGTTTTGCGAAAAAAAATGGAGACGGGAAAACGGCGTCCGTGGGCGGAAAGAAAAAATGGAGAGGCGAAACCATCCTCGTCGTGCGAAAAAAAAAATTGATACACGAAACCGAGGCTGTTTTGCGAAAAAAAATTGAGACGGGAAAAGTGCGTCCGGGTGCGGAAAAAAAAATGGAGCCGCGAAACCGTCCTCGTCGTGCGAAAAAAAAAATTGATACACGAAACCGAGGCTGTTTTGCGAAAAAAAAATGAGACGGGAAAATGGCGTCCGTGGGCCGAAAAAAAAATGGAGCCGCGAAACCGTCCTCGTCGTGCGAAAAAAAAAATTGATACACGAAACCGACGCTGTTTTGCGAAAAAAAATTGAGACGGGAAAATGGCGTCCGTGGGCGCAAATAAAATGGAGGCACGAAACCATCCTCGTCGTGCGAAAAAAAAAATTGATACATGAAACCTAGGCTGTTTTGCGAAAAAAAATGGAGACGGGAAAATGGCGTCCGTGGGCGGAAAGAAAAAATGGAGAGGCGAAACCATCCTCGTTGTGCGAAAAAAAAAATTGATACAGGAAACCGACGCTTTTTTGCGAAAAAAAATTGAGACGGGAAAATGGCGTCCGTGGGCGGAAAAAAAAATGGAGAGGCGAAACCATCCTCGTCGTGCGAAAAAAAAAATTGATACACGAAACCGACACTGTTTTGCGAAAAAAAAATGAGACGGGAAAAGTGCGTCCGTGGGCGGAAAAAAAAATGGAGACGCGAAACCATCCTCGTCGTGCGAAAAAAAAAAATTGATACACGAAACCGAGGCTGTTTTGCGAAAAAAAAATGAGACGGGAAAATGGCATCCGTGGGCGGAAAAAAAAATGGAGCCGCGAAACCATCCTCGTCGTGCGAAAAAAAAAATTGATACACGAAACCGAGGCTGTTTTGCGAAAAAAAATTGAGACGGGAAAACGGCGTCTGTGGGCGGAAAAAAAAATGGAGCCGCGAAACCATCCTCGTCGTGCGAAAAAAAAAATTGATACACGAAACCGAGGCTGTTTTGCGATAAAAAATTGAGACGGGAAAATTGCGTCCGTGGGCGGAAAAAAAAATGGAGAGGCGAAACCATCCTCGTCGTGCGAAAAAAAAAATTGATACACGAAACCGACGCTGTTTTGCGAAAAAAAAATGAGACGGGAAAATGGCGTCCGTGGGCGGAAAAAAAAATGGAGCCGCGAAACCATCCTCGTCGTGCGAAAAAAAAAATTGATACACGAAACCGAGGCTGTTTTGCGAAAAAAAATTGAGACGGGAAAACGGCGTCCGTGGGCGGAAAAAAAAATGGAGAGGCGAAACCATCCTCGTCGTGCGAAAAAAAAAATTGATACACGAAACCGAGGCTGTTTTGCGAAAAAAAATTGAGACGGGAAAATTGCGTCCGTGGGCGGAAAAAAAAATGGAGAGGCGAAACCATCCTCGTCGTGCGAAAAAAAAAATTGATACACGAAACCGAGGCTGTTTTGCGAAAAAAAAATGAGACGGGAAAATGGCGTCCGTGGGCCGAAAAAAAAATGGAGCCGCGAAACCGTCCTCGTCGTGCGAAAAAAAAAATTGATACACGAAACCGACGCTGTTTTGCGAAAAAAAATTGAGACGGGAAAATGGCGTCCGTGGGCGCAAATAAAATGGAGGCACGAAACCATCCTCGTCGTGCGAAAAAAAAAATTGATACATGAAACCTAGGCTGTTTTGCGAAAAAAAATGGAGACGGGAAAATGGCGTCCGTGGGCGGAAAGAAAAAATGGAGAGGCGAAACCATCCTCGTTGTGCGAAAAAAAAAATTGATACAGGAAACCGACGCTTTTTTGCGAAAAAAAATTGAGACGGGAAAATGGCGTCCGTGGGCGGAAAAAAAAATGGAGAGGCGAAACCATCCTCGTCGTGCGAAAAAAAAAATTGATACACGAAACCGACACTGTTTTGCGAAAAAAAAATGAGACGGGAAAAGTGCGTCCGTGGGCGGAAAAAAAAATGGAGACGCGAAACCATCCTCGTCGTGCGAAAAAAAAAAATTGATACACGAAACCGAGGCTGTTTTGCGAAAAAAAAATGAGACGGGAAAATGGCATCCGTGGGCGGAAAAAAAAATGGAGCCGCGAAACCATCCTCGTCGTGCGAAAAAAAAAATTGATACACGAAACCGACGCTGTTTTGCGAAAAAAATTGAGACGGGAAAACGGCGTCCGTGGGCGGAAAAAAAAATGGAGCCGCGAAACCATCCTCGTCGTGCGAAAAAAAAAATTGATACACGAAACCGAGGCTGTTTTGCGAAAAAAAATTGAGACGGGAAAATGGCGTCCGTGGGCGGAAAAAAAAATGGAGAGGCGAAACCATCCTCGTCGTGCGAAAAAAAAAATTAATACACGAAACCGAGGCTGTTTTGCGAAAAAAAATTGAGACGGGAAAATGGCGTCCGTGGGCGCAAAAAAAAATGGAGAGGCGAAACCATCCTCGTCGTGCGAAAAAAAAAATTGATACACGAAACCGAGGCTGTTTTGCGAAAAAAAAATGAGACGGGAAAATGGCGTCCGTGGGCGCAAAAAAAAATGGAGAGGCGAAACCATCCTCGTCGTGCGAAAAAAAAAATTGATACACGAAACCGACGCTGTTTTGCGAAAAAAAATTGAGACGGGAAAACGGCGTCCGTGGGCGGAAAAAAAAATGGAGAGGCGAAACCATCCTCGTCCTGCGAAAAAAAAAAATTGATACACGAAACCGAGGCTGTTTTGTGAAAAAAAAATGAGACGGGAAAATGGCGTCCGTGGGCGCAAAAAAAAATGGAGAGGCGAAACCATCCTCGTCGTGCGAAAAAAAAAATTGATACACGAAACCGAGGCTGTTTTGCGAAAAAAAATTGAGACGGGAAAATTGCGTCCGTGGGCGGAAAAAAAAATGGAGAGGCGAAACCATCCTCGTCGTGCGAAAAAAAAAATTGATACACGAAACCGAGGCTGTTTTGCGAAAAAAAATTGAGACGGGAAAACGGCGTCTGTGGGCGGAAAAAAAAATGGAGCCGCGAAACCATCCTCGTCGTGCGAAAAAAAAAATTGATACACGAAACCGAGGCTGTTTTGCGATAAAAAATTGAGACGGGAAAATTGCGTCCGTGGGCGGAAAAAAAAATGGAGAGGCGAAACCATCCTCGTCGTGCGAAAAAAAAAATTGATACACGAAACCGAGGCTGTTTTGCGAAAAAAAAATGAGACGGGAAAATGGCGTCCGTGGGCGGAAAAAAAAATGGAGCCGCGAAACCATCCTCGTCGTGCGAAAAAAAAAATTGATACACGAAACCGAGGCTGTTTTGCGAAAAAAAATTGAGACGGGAAAACGGCGTCCGTGGGCGGAAAAAAAAATGGAGAGGCGAAACCATCCTCGTCGTGCGAAAAAAAAAATTGATACACGAAACCGAGGCTGTTTTGCGAAAAAAAATTGAGACGGGAAAATTGCGTCCGTGGGCGGAAAAAAAAATGGAGAGGCGAAACCATCCTCGTCGTGCGAAAAAAAAAATTGATACACGAAACCGAGGCTGTTTTGCGAAAAAAAATGGAGACGGGAAAATGGCGTCCGTGGGCGGAAAGAAAAAATGGAGAGGCGAAACCATCCTCGTCGTGCGAAAAAAAAAATTGATACACGAAACCGAGGCTGTTTTGCGAAAAAAAATTGAGACGGGAAAAGTGCGTCCGGGTGCGGAAAAAAAAATGGAGAGGCGAAACCATCCTCGTCATGCGAAAAAAAAAATTGATACACGAAACCGAGGCTGTTTTGCGAAAAAAAAATGAGACGGGAAAATGGCGTCCGTGGGCGGAAAAAAAAATGGAGCCGCGAAACCATCCTCGTCGTGCGAAAAAAAAAATTGATACACGAAACCGACGCTGTTTTGCGAAAAAAAATTGAGACGGGAAAATGGCGTCCGTGGGCGCAAATAAAATGGAGGCACGAAACCATCCTCGTCGTGCGAAAAAAAAAATTGATACATGAAACCTAGGCTGTTTTGCGAAAAAAAATGGAGACGGGAAAATGGCGTCCGTGGGCGGAAAGAAAAAATGGAGAGGCGAAACCATCCTCGTTGTGCGAAAAAAAAAATTGATACACGAAACCGAGGCTTTTTTGCGAAAAAAAATTGAGACGGGAAAATGGCGTCCGTGGGCGGAAAAAAAAATGGACAGGCGAAACCATCCTCGTCGTGCGAAAAAAAAAATTGATACACGAAACCGAGGCTGTTTTGCGAAAAAAAAATGAGACGGGAAAAGTGCGTCCGTGGGCGGAAAAAAAAATGGAGACGCGAAACCATCCTCGTCGTGCGAAAAAAAAAAATTGATACACGAAACCGAGGCTGTTTTGCGAAAAAAAAATGAGACGGGAAAATGGCATCCGTGGGCGGAAAAAAAAATGGAGCCGCGAAACCATCCTCGTCGTGCGAAAAAAAAAATTGATACACGAAACCGACGCTGTTTTGCGAAAAAAATTGAGACGGGAAAACGGCGTCCGTGGGCGGAAAAAAAAATGGAGCCGCGAAACCATCCTCGTCGTGCGAAAAAAAAAATTGATACACGAAACCGAGGCTGTTTTGCGAAAAAAAATTGAGACGGGAAAATGGCGTCCGTGGGCGGAAAAAAAAATGGAGAGGCGAAACCATCCTCGTCGTGCGAAAAAAAAAATTAATACACGAAACCGAGGCTGTTTTGCGATAAAAAATTGAGACGGGAAAATTGCGTCCGTGGGCGGAAAAAAAAATGGAGAGGCGAAACCATCCTCGTCGTGCGAAAAAAAAAAATTGATACACGAAACCGAGGCTGTTTTGCGAAAAAAAAATGAGACGGGAAAATGGCGTCCGTGGGCGGAAAAAAAAATATAGAGGCGAAACCATCCTCGTCCTGCGAAAAAAAAAATTGATACACGAAACCGAGGCTGTTTTGCGAAAAAAAAATGAGACGGGAAAATGGCATCCGTGGGCGGAAAAAAAAATGGAGAGGCGAAACCATCCTCGTCGTGCGAAAAAAAAAATTGATACACGAAACCGAGGCTGTTTTGCGAAAAAAAATTGGAGACGGGAAAATTGCGTCCGTGGGCGGAAAAAAAAATGGAGAGGCGAAACCATCCTCGTCGTGCGAAAAAAAAAATTGATACACGAAACCGAGGCTGTTTTGCGAAAAAAAATTGAGACGGGAAAATTGCGTCCGTGGGCGGAAAGAAAAAATGGAGAGGCGAAACCATCCTCGTCGTGCGAAAAAAAAAATTGATACACGAAACCGAGGCTGTTTCGCGAAAAAAAATTGAGACGGGAAAAGTGCGTCCGGGTGCGGAAAAAAAAATGGAGAGGCGAAACCATCCTCGTCATGCGAAAAAAAAAATTGATACACGAAACCGAGGCTGTTTTGCGAAAAAAAAATGAGACGGGAAAATGGCGTCCGTGGGCGGAAAAAAAAATGGAGCCGCGAAACCATCCTCGTCGTGCGAAAAAAAAAATTGATACACGAAACCGACGCTGTTTTGCGAAAAAAAATTGAGACGGGAAAATGGCGTCCGTGGGCGCAAATAAAATGGAGGCACGAAACCATCCTCGTCGTGCGAAAAAAAAAATTGATACACGAAACCGAGGCTGTTTTGCGAAAAAAAAATGAGACGGGAAAATGGCGTCCGTGGGCGGAAAAAAAAATGGAGACGCGAAACCATCCTCGTCGTGCGAAAAAAAAAAATTGATACACGAAACCGAGGCTGTTTTGCGAAAAAAAAATGAGACGGGAAAATGGCATCCGTGGGCGGAAAAAAAAATGGAGCCGCGAAACCATCCTCGTCGTGCGAAAAAAAAAATTGATACACGAAACCGACGCTGTTTTGCGAAAAAAAATGAGACGGGAAAATGGCATCCGTGGGCGGAAAAAAAAATGGAGCCGCGAAACCATCCTCGTCGTGCGAAAAAAAAAATTGATACACGAAACCGAGGCTGTTTTGCGAAAAAAAATTGAGACGGGAAAATGGCGTCCGTGGGCGGAAAAAAAAATGGAGAGGCGAAACCATCCTCGTCGTGCGAAAAAAAAAATTAATACACGAAACCGAGGCTGTTTTGCGAAAAAAAATTGAGACGGGAAAATGGCGTCCGTGGGCGCAAAAAAAAATGGAGAGGCGAAACCATCCTCGTCGTGCGAAAAAAAAAATTGATACACGAAACCGACGCTGTTTTGCGAAAAAAAATTGAGACGGGAAAACGGCGTCCGTGGGCGGAAAAAAAAATGGAGAGGCGAAACCATCCTCGTCCTCCGAAAAAAAAAAATTGATACACGAAACCGAGGCTGTTTTGTGAAAAAAAAATGAGACGGGAAAATGGCGTCCGTGGGCGCAAAAAAAAATGGAGAGGCGAAACCATCCTCGTCGTGCGAAAAAAAAAATTGATACACGAAACCGAGGCTGTTTTGCGAAAAAAAATTGAGACGGGAAAATTGCGTCCATGGGCGGAAAAAAAAATGGAGAGGCGAAACCATCCTCGTCTTGCGAAAAAAAAAATTGATACACGAAACCGAGGCTGTTTTGCGAAAAAAAATTGAGACGGGAAAATGGCGTCCGTGGGCGGAAAAAAAAATGGAGAGGCGAAACCATCCTCGTCGTGCGAAAAAAAAAATTGATACACGAAACCGACGCTGTTTTGCGAAAAAAAATGAGACGGGAAAATGGCGTCCGTGGGCGCAAAAAAAAATGGAGGCACAAAACCATCCTCGTCGTGCGAAAAAAAAAAATTGATACATGAAACCTAGGCTGTTTTGCGAAAAAAAATGGAGACGGGACAATGGCGTCCGTGGGCGGAAAGAAAAAATGGAGAGGCGAAACCATCCTCGTTGTGCGAAAAAAAAAATTGATACAGGAAACCGACGCTTTTTTGCGAAAAAAAATTGAGACGGGAAAATGG
Organism: Podargus strigoides; assembly: GCA_028020825.1. NCBI lineage: Eukaryota > Metazoa > Chordata > Aves > Caprimulgiformes > Podargidae > Podargus > Podargus strigoides. The sequence goes on along the minus strand of JAQJZH010000763.1, from coordinate 27,046 downwards.
CGTCCGTGGGCGGAAAAAAAAATGGAGAGGCGAAACCATCCTCGTCATGCGAAAAAAAAAAATTGATACACGAAACCGAGGCTGTTTTGCGAAAAAAAAATGAGACGGGAAAAGTGCGTCCGTGGGCGGAAAAAAAAATGGAGAGGCGAAACCATCCTCGTCGTGCGAAAAAAAAAAATTGATACACGAAACCGAGGCTGTTTTGCGAAAAAAAAATGAGACGGGAAAATGGCGTCCGTGGGCGCAAAAAAAAATGGAGGCGCGAAACCATCCTCGTCGTGCGAAAAAAAAAATTGATACACGAAACCGAGGCTGTTTTGCGAAAAAAAATTGAGACGGGAAAATGGCGTCCGTGGGCGGAAAAAAAAATGGAGAGGCGAAACCATCCTCGTCGTGCGAAAAAAAAAATTGATACACGAAACCGAGGCTGTTTTGCGAAAAAAAATTGAGACGGGAAAAGTGCGTCCGTGGGCGGAAAAAAAAATGTAGAGGCGAAACCATCCTCGTCCTGCGAAAAAAAAAATTGATACATGAAACCGAGGCTGTTTTGCGAAAAAAAAATGAGACGGGAAAATGGCATCCGTGGGCGGAAAAAAAAATGGAGAGGCGAAACCATCCTCGTCGTGCGAAAAAAAAAATTGATACACGAAACCAAGGCTGTTTTGCGAAAAAAAATTGAGACGGGAAAATTGCGTCCGTGGGCGGAAAAAAAAATGGAGAGGCGAAACCATCCTCGTCGTGCGAAAAAAAAAATTGATACACGAAACCGAGGCTGTTTTGCGAAAAAAAATGGAGACGGGAAAATTGCGTCCGTGGGCGGAAAGAAAAAATGGAGAGGCGAAACCATCCTCGTCGTGCGAAAAAAAAAATTGATACACGAAACCGAGGCTGTTTCGCGAAAAAAAATTGAGACGGGAAAAGTGCGTCCGGGTGCGGAAAAAAAAATGGAGAGGCGAAACCATCCTCGTCATGCGAAAAAAAAAATTGATACACGAAACCGAGGCTGTTTTGCGAAAAAAAAATGAGACGGGAAAATGGCGTCCGTGGGCGGAAAAAAAAATGGAGCCGCGAAACCATCCTCGTCGTGCGAAAAAAAAAATTGATACACGAAACCGACGCTGTTTTGCGAAAAAAAATTGAGACGGGAAAATGGCGTCCGTGGGCGCAAATAAAATGGAGGCACGAAACCATCCTCGTCGTGCGAAAAAAAAAATTGATACACGAAACCGAGGCTGTTTTGCGAAAAAAAAATGAGACGGGAAAATGGCGTCCGTGGGCGGAAAAAAAAATGGAGACGCGAAACCATCCTCGTCGTGCGAAAAAAAAAAATTGATACACGAAACCGAGGCTGTTTTGCGAAAAAAAAATGAGACGGGAAAATGGCATCCGTGGGCGGAAAAAAAAATGGAGCCGCGAAACCATCCTCGTCGTGCGAAAAAAAAAATTGATACACGAAACCGACGCTGTTTTGCGAAAAAAAATGAGACGGGAAAATGGCATCCGTGGGCGGAAAAAAAAATGGAGCCGCGAAACCATCCTCGTCGTGCGAAAAAAAAAATTGATACACGAAACCGAGGCTGTTTTGCGAAAAAAAATTGAGACGGGAAAATGGCGTCCGTGGGCGGAAAAAAAAATGGAGAGGCGAAACCATCCTCGTCGTGCGAAAAAAAAAATTAATACACGAAACCGAGGCTGTTTTGCGAAAAAAAATTGAGACGGGAAAATGGCGTCCGTGGGCGCAAAAAAAAATGGAGAGGCGAAACCATCCTCGTCGTGCGAAAAAAAAAATTGATACACGAAACCGACGCTGTTTTGCGAAAAAAAATTGAGACGGGAAAACGGCGTCCGTGGGCGGAAAAAAAAATGGAGAGGCGAAACCATCCTCGTCCTCCGAAAAAAAAAAATTGATACACGAAACCGAGGCTGTTTTGTGAAAAAAAAATGAGACGGGAAAATGGCGTCCGTGGGCGCAAAAAAAAATGGAGAGGCGAAACCATCCTCGTTGTGCGAAAAAAAAAATTGATACACGAAACCGAGGCTTTTTTGCGAAAAAAAATTGAGACGGGAAAATGGCGTCCGTGGGCGGAAAAAAAAATGGACAGGCGAAACCATCCTCGTCGTGCGAAAAAAAAAATTGATACACGAAACCGAGGCTGTTTTGCGAAAAAAAAATGAGACGGGAAAAGTGCGTCCGTGGGCGGAAAAAAAAATGGAGACGCGAAACCATCCTCGTCGTGCGAAAAAAAAAAATTGATACACGAAACCGAGGCTGTTTTGCGAAAAAAAAATGAGACGGGAAAATGGCATCCGTGGGCGGAAAAAAAAATGGAGCCGCGAAACCATCCTCGTCGTGCGAAAAAAAAAATTGATACACGAAACCGACGCTGTTTTGCGAAAAAAATTGGAGACGGGAAAACGGCGTCCGTGGGCGGAAAGAAAAAATGGAGCCGCGAAACCATCCTCGTCGTGCGAAAAAAAAAATTGATACACGAAACCGAGGCTGTTTTGCGAAAAAAAATTGAGACGGGAAAATGGCGTCCGTGGGCGGAAAAAAAAATGGAGAGGCGAAACCATCCTCGTCGTGCGAAAAAAAAAATTAATACACGAAACCGAGGCTGTTTTGCGATAAAAAATTGAGACGGGAAAATTGCGTCCGTGGGCGGAAAAAAAAATGGAGAGGCGAAACCATCCTCGTCGTGCGAAAAAAAAAAATTGATACACGAAACCGAGGCTGTTTTGCGAAAAAAAAATGAGACGGGAAAATGGCGTCCGTGGGCGGAAAAAAAAATATAGAGGCGAAACCATCCTCGTCCTGCGAAAAAAAAAATTGATACACGAAACCGAGGCTGTTTTGCGAAAAAAAAATGAGACGGGAAAATGGCATCCGTGGGCGGAAAAAAAAATGGAGAGGCGAAACCATCCTCGTCGTGCGAAAAAAAAAATTGATACACGAAACCGAGGCTGTTTTGCGAAAAAAAATTGGAGACGGGAAAATTGCGTCCGTGGGCGGAAAAAAAAATGGAGAGGCGAAACCATCCTCGTCGTGCGAAAAAAAAAATTGATACACGAAACCGAGGCTGTTTTGCGAAAAAAAATGGAGACGGGAAAATTGCGTCCGTGGGCGGAAAGAAAAAATGGAGAGGCGAAACCATCCTCGTCGTGCGAAAAAAAAAATTGATACACGAAACCGAGGCTGTTTCGCGAAAAAAAATTGAGACGGGAAAAGTGCGTCCGGGTGCGGAAAAAAAAATGGAGAGGCGAAACCATCCTCGTCATGCGAAAAAAAAAATTGATACACGAAACCGAGGCTGTTTTGCGAAAAAAAAATGAGACGGGAAAATGGCGTCCGTGGGCGGAAAAAAAAATGGAGCCGCGAAACCATCCTCGTCGTGCGAAAAAAAAAATTGATACACGAAACCGACGCTGTTTTGCGAAAAAAAATTGAGACGGGAAAATGGCGTCCGTGGGCGCAAATAAAATGGAGGCACGAAACCATCCTCGTCGTGCGAAAAAAAAAATTGATACACGAAACCGAGGCTGTTTTGCGAAAAAAAAATGAGACGGGAAAATGGCGTCCGTGGGCGGAAAAAAAAATGGAGACGCGAAACCATCCTCGTCGTGCGAAAAAAAAAAATTGATACACGAAACCGAGGCTGTTTTGCGAAAAAAAAATGAGACGGGAAAATGGCATCCGTGGGCGGAAAAAAAAATGGAGCCGCGAAACCATCCTCGTCGTGCGAAAAAAAAAATTGATACACGAAACCGACGCTGTTTTGCGAAAAAAAATGAGACGGGAAAATGGCATCCGTGGGCGGAAAAAAAAATGGAGCCGCGAAACCATCCTCGTCGTGCGAAAAAAAAAATTGATACACGAAACCGAGGCTGTTTTGCGAAAAAAAAAGACGGGAAAATGGCGTCCGTGGGCGGAAAAAAAAATGGAGAGGCGAAACCATCCTCGTCGTGCGAAAAAAAAAATTAATACACGAAACCGAGGCTGTTTTGCGAAAAAAAATTGAGACGGGAAAATGGCGTCCGTGGGCGCAAAAAAAAATGGAGAGGCGAAACCATCCTCGTCGTGCGAAAAAAAAAATTGATACACGAAACCGACGCTGTTTTGCGAAAAAAAATTGAGACGGGAAAACGGCGTCCGTGGGCGGAAAAAAAAATGGAGAGGCGAAACCATCCTCGTCCTCCGAAAAAAAAAAATTGATACACGAAACCGAGGCTGTTTTGTGAAAAAAAAATGAGACGGGAAAATGGCGTCCGTGGGCGCAAAAAAAAATGGAGAGGCGAAACCATCCTCGTCGTGCGAAAAAAAAAATTGATACACGAAACCGAGGCTGTTTTGCGAAAAAAAATTGAGACGGGAAAATTGCGTCCATGGGCGGAAAAAAAAATGGAGAGGCGAAACCATCCTCGTCTTGCGAAAAAAAAAATTGATACACGAAACCGAGGCTGTTTTGCGAAAAAAAATTGAGACGGGAAAATGGCGTCCGTGGGCGGAAAAAAAAATGGAGAGGCGAAACCATCCTCGTCGTGCGAAAAAAAAAATTGATACACGAAACCGACGCTGTTTTGCGAAAAAAAATGAGACGGGAAAATGGCGTCCGTGGGCGCAAAAAAAAATGGAGGCACAAAACCATCCTCGTCGTGCGAAAAAAAAAAATTGATACATGAAACCTAGGCTGTTTTGCGAAAAAAAATGGAGACGGGAAAATGGCGTCCGTGGGCGGAAAGAAAAAATGGAGAGGCGAAACCATCCTCGTTGTGCGAAAAAAAAAATTGATACAGGAAACCGACGCTTTTTTGCGAAAAAAAATTGAGACGGGAAAATGGCGTCCGTGGGCGGAAAAAAAAATGGAGAGGCGAAACCATCCTCGTCGTGCGAAAAAAAAAAATTGATACACGAAACCGAGGCTGTTTTGCGAAAAAAAAATGAGACGGGAAAAGTGCGTCCGTGGGCGGAAAAAAAAATGGAGAGGCGAAACCATCCTCGTCGTGCGAAAAAAAAAAATTGATACACGAAACCGAGGCTGTTTTGCGAAAAAAAAATGAGACGGGAAAATGGCGTCCGTGGGCGCAAAAAAAAATGGAGGCGCGAAACCATCCTCGTCGTGCGAAAAAAAAAATTGATACACGAAACCGAGGCTGTTTTGCGAAAAAAAATTGAGACGGGAAAATGGCGTCCGTGGGCGGAAAAAAAAATGGAGAGGCGAAACCATCCTCGTCGTGCGAAAAAAAAAATTGATACACGAAACCGAGGCTGTTTTGCGAAAAAAAATTGAGACGGGAAAAGTGCGTCCGTGGGCGGAAAAAAAAATGTAGAGGCGAAACCATCCTCGTCCTGCGAAAAAAAAAATTGATACATGAAACCGAGGCTGTTTTGCGAAAAAAAAATGAGACGGGAAAATGGCATCCGTGGGCGGAAAAAAAAATGGAGAGGCGAAACCATCCTCGTCGTGCGAAAAAAAAAATTGATACACGAAACCGAGGCTGTTTTGCGAAAAAAAATTGAGACGGGAAAATTGCGTCCGTGGGCGGAAAAAAAAATGGAGAGGCGAAACCATCCTCGTCGTGCGAAAAAAAAAATTGATACACGAAACCGAGGCTGTTTTGCGAAAAAAAATGGAGACGGGAAAATTGCGTCCGTGGGCGGAAAGAAAAAATGGAGAGGCGAAACCATCCTCGTCGTGCGAAAAAAAAAATTGATACACGAAACCGAGGCTGTTTCGCGAAAAAAAATTGAGACGGGAAAAGTGCGTCCGGGTGCGGAAAAAAAAATGGAGAGGCGAAACCATCCTCGTCATGCGAAAAAAAAAATTGATACACGAAACCGAGGCTGTTTTGCGAAAAAAAAATGAGACGGGAAAATGGCGTCCGTGGGCGGAAAAAAAAATGGAGCCGCGAAACCATCCTCGTCGTGCGAAAAAAAAAATTGATACACGAAACCGAGGCTGTTTTGCGAAAAAAAATTGAGACGGGAAAATGGCGTCCGTGGGCGCAAATAAAATGGAGGCACGAAACCATCCTCGTCGTGCGAAAAAAAAAATTGATACACGAAACCGAGGCTGTTTTGCGAAAAAAAAATGAGACGGGAAAATGGCGTCCGTGGGCGGAAAAAAAAATGGAGACGCGAAACCATCCTCGTCGTGCGAAAAAAAAAAATTGATACACGAAACCGAGGCTGTTTTGCGAAAAAAAAATGAGACGGGAAAATGGCATCCGTGGGCGGAAAAAAAAATGGAGCCGCGAAACCATCCTCGTCGTGCGAAAAAAAAAATTGATACACGAAACCGACGCTGTTTTGCGAAAAAAAATGAGACGGGAAAATGGCATCCGTGGGCGGAAAAAAAAATGGAGCCGCGAAACCATCCTCGTCGTGCGAAAAAAAAAATTGATACACGAAACCGAGGCTGTTTTGCGAAAAAAAATTGAGACGGGAAAATGGCGTCCGTGGGCGGAAAAAAAAATGGAGAGGCGAAACCATCCTCGTCGTGCGAAAAAAAAAATTAATACACGAAACCGAGGCTGTTTTGCGAAAAAAAATTGAGACGGGAAAATGGCGTCCGTGGGCGCAAAAAAAAATGGAGAGGCGAAACCATCCTCGTCGTGCGAAAAAAAAAATTGATACACGAAACCGACGCTGTTTTGCGAAAAAAAATTGAGACGGGAAAACGGCGTCCGTGGGCGGAAAAAAAAATGGAGAGGCGAAACCATCCTCGTCCTCCGAAAAAAAAAAATTGATACACGAAACCGAGGCTGTTTTGTGAAAAAAAAATGAGACGGGAAAATGGCGTCCGTGGGCGCAAAAAAAAATGGAGAGGCGAAACCATCCTCGTCGTGCGAAAAAAAAAATTGATACACGAAACCGAGGCTGTTTTGCGAAAAAAAATTGAGACGGGAAAATTGCGTCCATGGGCGGAAAAAAAAATGGAGAGGCGAAACCATCCTCGTCTTGCGAAAAAAAAAATTGATACACGAAACCGAGGCTGTTTTGCGAAAAAAAATTGAGACGGGAAAATGGCGTCCGTGGGCGGAAAAAAAAATGGAGAGGCGAAACCATCCTCGTCGTGCGAAAAAAAAAATTGATACACGAAACCGACGCTGTTTTGCGAAAAAAAATGAGACGGGAAAATGGCGTCCGTGGGCGCAAAAAAAAATGGAGGCACAAAACCATCCTCGTCGTGCGAAAAAAAAAAATTGATACATGAAACCTAGGCTGTTTTGCGAAAAAAAATGGAGACGGGAAAATGGCGTCCGTGGGCGGAAAGAAAAAATGGAGAGGCGAAACCATCCTCGTTGTGCGAAAAAAAAAATTGATACAGGAAACCGACGCTTTTTTGCGAAAAAAAATTGAGACGGGAAAATGGCGTCCGTGGGCGGAAAAAAAAATGGAGAGGCGAAACCATCCTCGTCGTGCGAAAAAAAAAAATTGATACACGAAACCGAGGCTGTTTTGCGAAAAAAAAATGAGACGGGAAAAGTGCGTCCGTGGGCGGAAAAAAAAATGGAGAGGCGAAACCATCCTCGTCGTGCGAAAAAAAAAATTGATACACGAAACCGAGGCTGTTTTGCGAAAAAAAATTGAGACGGGAAAATGGCGTCCGTGGGCGGAAAAAAAAATGGAGAGGCGAAACCATCCTCGTCGTGCGAAAAAAAAAATTGATACACGAAACCGAGGCTGTTTTGCGAAAAAAAATTGAGACGGGAAAAGTGCGTCCGTGGGCGGAAAAAAAAATGTAGAGGCGAAACCATCCTCGTCCTGCGAAAAAAAAAATTGATACATGAAACCGAGGCTGTTTTGCGAAAAAAAAATGAGACGGGAAAATGGCATCCGTGGGCGGAAAAAAAAATGGAGAGGCGAAACCATCCTCGTCGTGCGAAAAAAAAAATTGATACACGAAACCGACGCTGTTTTGCAAAAAAAAATTGGAGACGGGAAAATGGCGTCCGTGGGCGGAAAAAAAAATGGAGAGGCGAAACCATCCTCGTCGTGCAAAAAAAAAAATTGATACACGAAACCGAGGCTGTTTTGCGAAAAAAAAATGAGACGGGAAAATGGCGTCCGTGGGCGCAAAAAAAAATGGAGGCGCGAAACCATCCTCGTCGTGCGAAAAAAAAAATTGATACACGAAACCGAGGCTGTTTTGCGAAAAAAAATTGAGACGGGAAAATGGCGTCCGTGGGCGGAAAAAAAAATGGAGAGGCGAAACCATCCTCGTCGTGCGAAAAAAAAAATTGATACACGAAACCGAGGCTGTTTTGCGAAAAAAAATTGAGACGGGAAAAGTGCGTCCGTGGGCGGAAAAAAAAATGTAGAGGCGAAACCATCCTCGTCCTGCGAAAAAAAAAATTGATACATGAAACCGAGGCTGTTTTGCGAAAAAAAAATGAGACGGGAAAATGGCATCCGTGGGCGGAAAAAAAAATGGAGAGGCGAAACCATCCTCGTCGTGCGAAAAAAAAAATTGATACACGAAACCGACGCTGTTTTGCAAAAAAAAATTGGAGACGGGAAAATGGCGTCCGTGGGCGGAAAAAAAAATGGAGAGGCGAAACCATCCTCGTCGTGCGAAAAAAAAAATTGATACACGAAACCGAGGCTGTTTTGCGAAAAAAAATTGAGACGGGAAAACGGCGTCTGTGGGCGGAAAAAAAAATGGAGCCGCGAAACCATCCTCGTCGTGCGAAAAAAAAAATTGATACACGAAACCGAGGCTGTTTTGCGATAAAAAATTGAGACGGGAAAATTGCGTCCGTGGGCGGAAAAAAAAATGGAGAGGCGAAACCATCCTCGTCGTGCGAAAAAAAAAATTGATACACGAAACCGACGCTGTTTTGCGAAAAAAAATTGAGACGGGAAAATTGCGTCCGTGGGCGGAAAAAAAAATGGAGAGGCGAAACCATCCTCGTCGTGCGAAAAAAAAAAATTGATACACGAAACCGAGGCTGTTTTGCGAAAAAAAAATGAGACGGGAAAATGGCGTCCGTGGGCGCAAAAAAAAATGGAGGCGCGAAACCATCCTCGTCGTGCGAAAAAAAAAATTGATACACGAAACCGAGGCTGTTTTGCGAAAAAAAATTGAGACGGGAAAATGGCGTCCGTGGGCGGAAAAAAAAATGGAGAGGCGAAACCATCCTCGTCGTGCGAAAAAAAAAATTGATACACGAAACCGAGGCTGTTTTGCGAAAAAAAATTGAGACGGGAAAAGTGCGTCCGTGGGCGGAAAAAAAAATGTAGAGGCGAAACCATCCTCGTCCTGCGAAAAAAAAAATTGATACATGAAACCGAGGCTGTTTTGCGAAAAAAAAATGAGACGGGAAAATGGCATCCGTGGGCGGAAAAAAAAATGGAGAGGCGAAACCATCCTCGTCCTCCGAAAAAAAAAAATTGATACACGAAACCGAGGCTGTTTTGTGAAAAAAAAATGAGACGGGAAAATGGCGTCCGTGGGCGCAAAAAAAAATGGAGAGGCGAAACCATCCTCGTCGTGCGAAAAAAAAAATTGATACACGAAACCGAGGCTGTTTTGCGAAAAAAAATTGAGACGGGAAAATTGCGTCCATGGGCGGAAAAAAAAATGGAGAGGCGAAACCATCCTCGTCTTGCGAAAAAAAAAATTGATACACGAAACCGAGGCTGTTTTGCGAAAAAAAATTGAGACGGGAAAATGGCGTCCGTGGGCGGAAAAAAAAATGGAGAGGCGAAACCATCCTCGTCGTGCGAAAAAAAAAATTGATACACGAAACCGACGCTGTTTTGCGAAAAAAAATGAGACGGGAAAATGGCGTCCGTGGGCGCAAAAAAAAATGGAGGCACAAAACCATCCTCGTCGTGCGAAAAAAAAAAATTGATACATGAAACCTAGGCTGTTTTGCGAAAAAAAATGGAGACGGGAAAATGGCGTCCGTGGGCGGAAAGAAAAAATGGAGAGGCGAAACCATCCTCGTTGTGCGAAAAAAAAAATTGATACAGGAAACCGACGCTTTTTTGCGAAAAAAAATTGAGACGGGAAAATGGCGTCCGTGGGCGGAAAAAAAAATGGAGAGGCGAAACCATCCTCGTCGTGCGAAAAAAAAAAATTGATACACGAAACCGAGGCTGTTTTGCGAAAAAAAAATGAGACGGGAAAAGTGCGTCCGTGGGCGGAAAAAAAAATGGAGAGGCGAAACCATCCTCGTCGTGCGAAAAAAAAAAATTGATACACGAAACCGAGGCTGTTTTGCGAAAAAAAAATGAGACGGGAAAATGGCGTCCGTGGGCGCAAAAAAAAATGGAGGCGCGAAACCATCCTCGTCGTGCGAAAAAAAAAATTGATACACGAAACCGAGGCTGTTTTGCGAAAAAAAATTGAGACGGGAAAATGGCGTCCGTGGGCGGAAAAAAAAATGGAGAGGCGAAACCATCCTCGTCGTGCGAAAAAAAAAATTGATACACGAAACCGAGGCTGTTTTGCGAAAAAAAATTGAGACGGGAAAAGTGCGTCCGTGGGCGGAAAAAAAAATGTAGAGGCGAAACCATCCTCGTCCTGCGAAAAAAAAAATTGATACATGAAACCGAGGCTGTTTTGCGAAAAAAAAATGAGACGGGAAAATGGCATCCGTGGGCGGAAAAAAAAATGGAGAGGCGAAACCATCCTCGTCGTGCGAAAAAAAAAATTGATACACGAAACCGACGCTGTTTTGCAAAAAAAAATTGGAGACGGGAAAATGGCGTCCGTGGGCGGAAAAAAAAATGGAGAGGCGAAACCATCCTCGTCGTGCGAAAAAAAAAATTGATACACGAAACCGAGGCTGTTTTGCGAAAAAAAATTGAGACGGGAAAACGGCGTCTGTGGGCGGAAAAAAAAATGGAGCCGCGAAACCATCCTCGTCGTGCGAAAAAAAAAATTGATACACGAAACCGAGGCTGTTTTGCGATAAAAAATTGAGACGGGAAAATTGCGTCCGTGGGCGGAAAAAAAAATGGAGAGGCGAAACCATCCTCGTCGTGCGAAAAAAAAAATTGATACACGAAACCGACGCTGTTTTGCGAAAAAAAATTGAGACGGGAAAATTGCGTCCGTGGGCGGAAAAAAAAATGGAGAGGCGAAACCATCCTCGTCGTGCGAAAAAAAAAATTGATACACGAAACCGACGCTGTTTTGCGAAAAAAAATTGAGACGGGAAAATGGCGTCCGTGGGCGGAAAAAAAAATGGAGAGGCGAAACCATCCTCGTCGTGCGAAAAAAAAAATTGATACACGAAACCGAGGCTGTTTTGCGAAAAAAAATTGAGACGGGAAAATGGCGTCCGTGGGCGGAAAAAAAAATGGAGAGGCGAAACCATCCTCGTCGTGCGAAAAAAAAAATTGATACACGAAACCGAGGCTGTTTTGCGAAAAAAAATTGAGACGGGAAAAGTGCGTCCGTGGGCGGAAAAAAAAATATAGAGGCGAAACCATCCTCGTCCTGCGAAAAAAAAAATTGATACATGAAACCGAGGCTGTTTTGCGAAAAAAAAATGAGACGGGAAAATGGCATCCGTGGGCGGAAAAAAAAATGGAGAGGCGAAACCATCCTCGTCGTGCGAAAAAAAAAATTGATACACGAAACCGAGGCTGTTTTGCGAAAAATAATTGAGACGGGAAAATGGCGTCCGTGGGCGGAAAAAAAAATGGAGAGGCGAAACCATCCTCGTCGTGCGAAAAAAAAAATTGATACACGAAACCGACGCTGTTTTGCGAAAAAAAATTGAGACGGGAAAATTGCGTCCGTGGGCGGAAAAAAAAATGGAGAGGCGAAACCATCCTCGTCGTGCGAAAAAAAAAAATTGATACACGAAACCGAGGCTGTTTTGCGAAAAAAAAATGAGACGGGAAAATGGCGTCCGTGGGTGGAAAAAAAAATGGAGAGGCGAAACCATCCTCGTCGTGCGAAAAAAAAAATTGATACACGAAACCGAGGCTGTTTTGCGAAAAAAAATTGAGACGGGAAAATTGCGTCCGTGGGCGGAAAAAAAAATGGAGAGGCGAAACCATCCTCGTCGTGCGAAAAAAAAAATTGATACACGAAACCGAGGCTGTTTTGCGAAAAAAAATTGAGACGGGAAAATGGCGTCCGTGGGCGGAAAAAAAAATGGAGACGCGAAACCATCCTCGTCGTGCGAAAAAAAAAATTGATACACGAAACCGACGCTGTTTTGCGAAAAAAAATTGAGACGGGAAAATTGCGTCCGTGGGCGGAAAAAAAAATGGAGACGCGAAACCATCCTCGTCGTGCGAAAAAAAAAATTGATACACGAAACCGAGGCTGTTTTGCGAAAAAAAAATTGAGACGGGAAAATGGCGTCCGTGGGCGGAAAAAAAAATGGAGAGGCGAAACCATCCTCGTCGTGCGAAAAAAAAAAATTGATACACGAAACCGAGGCTGTTTTGCGAAAAAAAAATGAGACGGGAAAATGGCGTCCGTGGGCGCAAAAAAAAATGGAGAGGCGAAACCATCCTCGTCGTGCGAAAAAAAAAATTGATACACGAAACCGACGCTGTTTTGCAAAAAAAAATGGAGACGGGAAAACGGCGTCCGTGGGCGGAAAGAAAAAATGGAGAGGCGAAACCATCCTCGTTGTGCGAAAAAAAAAATTGATACACGAAACCGAGGCTGTTTTGCGAAAAAAAATTGAGACGGGAAAATGGCGTCCGTGGGCGGAAAAAAAAATGGAGAGGCGAAACCATCCTCGTCGTGCGAAAAAAAAAATTGATACACGAAACCGAGGCTGTTTTGCGAAAAAAAATTGAGACGGGAAAAGTGCGTCCGTGGGCGGAAAAAAAAATGTAGAGGCGAAACCATCCTCGTCCTGCGAAAAAAAAAATTGATACATGAAACCGAGGCTGTTTTGCGAAAAAAAAATGAGACGGGAAAATGGCATCCGTGGGCGGAAAAAAAAATGGAGAGGCGAAACCATCCTCGTCGTGCGAAAAAAAAAATTGATACACGAAACCGAGGCTGTTTTGCGAAAAAAAAATGAGACGGGAAAAGTGCGTCCGTGGGCGGAAAAAAAAATGGAGAGGCGAAACCATCCTCGTCGTGCGAAAAAAAAAATTGATACACGAAACCGAGGCTGTTTTGCGAAAAAAAAATGAGACGGGAAAATGGCGTCCGTGGGCGCAAAAAAAAATGGAGGCGCGAAACCATCCTCGTCGTGCGAAAAAAAAAATTGATACACGAAACCGAGGCTGTTTTGCGAAAAAAAATTGAGACGGGAAAATGGCGTCCGTGGGCGGAAAAAAAAATGGAGAGGCGAAACCATCCTCGTCGTGCGAAAAAAAAATTGATACACGAAACCGAGGCTGTTTTGCGAAAAAAATTGAGACGGGAAAAGTGCGTCCGTGGGCGGAAAAAAAAATGTAGAGGCGAAACCATCCTCGTCCTGCGAAAAAAAAAATTGATACATGAAACCGAGGCTGTTTTGCGAAAAAAAAATGAGACGGGAAAATGGCGTCCGTGGGCGGAAAAAAAAATGGAGAGGCGAAACCATCCTCGTCGTGCGAAAAAAAAAATTGATACACGAAACCGACGCTGTTTTGCAAAAAAAAATTGAGACGGGAAAACGGCGTCTGTGGGCGGAAAAAAAAATGGAGCCGCGAAACCATCCTCGTCGTGCGAAAAAAAAAATTGATACACGAAACCGAGGCTGTTTTGCGATAAAAAATTGAGACGGGAAAATTGCGTCCGTGGGCGGAAAAAAAAATGGAGAGGCGAAACCATCCTCGTCGTGCGAAAAAAAAATTGATACACGAAACCGACGCTGTTTTGCGAAAAAAATTGAGACGGGAAAATTGCGTCCGTGGGCGGAAAAAAAAATGGAGAGGCGAAACCATCCTCGTCGTGCGAAAAAAAAAATTGATACACGAAACCGACGCTGTTTTGCGAAAAAAAATTGAGACGGGAAAATGGCGTCCGTGGGCGGAAAAAAAAATGGAGAGGCGAAACCATCCTCGTCGTGCGAAAAAAAAAATTGATACACGAAACCGAGGCTGTTTTGCGAAAAAAAATTGAGACGGGAAAATGGCGTCCGTGGGCGGAAAAAAAAATGGAGAGGCGAAACCATCCTCGTCGTGCGAAAAAAAAAATTGATACACGAAACCGAGGCTGTTTTGCGAAAAAAAATTGAGACGGGAAAAGTGCGTCCGTGGGCGGAAAAAAAAATATAGAGGCGAAACCATCCTCGTCCTGCGAAAAAAAAAATTGATACATGAAACCGAGGCTGTTTTGCGAAAAAAAAATGAGACGGGAAAATGGCATCCGTGGGCGGAAAAAGAAATGGAGAGGCGAAACCATCCTCGTCGTGCGAAAAAAAAAATTGATACACGAAACCGAGGCTGTTTTGCGAAAAATAATTGAGACGGGAAAATGGCGTCCGTGGGCGGAAAAAAAAATGGAGAGGCGAAACCATCCTCGTCGTGCGAAAAAAAAAATTGATACACGAAACCGAGGCTGTTTTGCGAAAAAAAATTGAGACGGGAAAACGGCGTCCGTGGGCGGAAAAAAAAATGGAGAGGCGAAACCATCCTCGTCGTGCGAAAAAAAAAAATTGATACACGAAACCGAGGCTGTTTTGCGAAAAAAAAATGAGACGGGAAAATGGCGTCCGTGGGCGGAAAAAAAAATGGAGAGGCGAAACCATCCTCGTCGTGCGAAAAAAAAAATTGATACACGAAACCGAGGCTGTTTTGCGAAAAAAAATTGAGACGGGAAAATTGCGTCCGTGGGCGGAAAAAAAAATGGAGAGGCGAAACCATCCTCGTCGTGCGAAAAAAAAAATTGATACACGAAACCGAGGCTGTTTTGCGAAAAAAAATTGAGACGGGAAAATGGCGTCCGTGGGCGGAAAAAAAAATGGAGACGCGAAACCATCCTCGTCGTGCGAAAAAAAAAATTGATACACGAAACCGACGCTGTTTTGCGAAAAAAAATTGAGACGGGAAAATTGCGTCCGTGGGCGGAAAAAAAAATGGAGACGCGAAACCATCCTCGTCGTGCGAAAAAAAAAATTGATACACGAAACCGAGGCTGTTTTGCGAAAAAAAAATTGAGACGGGAAAATGGCGTCCGTGGGCGGAAAAAAAAATGGAGAGGCGAAACCATCCTCGTCGTGCGAAAAAAAAAAATTGATACACGAAACCGAGGCTGTTTTGCGAAAAAAAAATGAGACGGGAAAATGGCGTCCGTGGGCGCAAAAAAAAATGGAGAGGCGAAACCATCCTCGTCGTGCGAAAAAAAAAATTGATACACGAAACCGACGCTGTTTTGCAAAAAAAAATGGAGACGGGAAAATGGCGTCCGTGGGCGGAAAGAAAAAATGGAGAGGCGAAACCATCCTCGTTGTGCGAAAAAAAAATTGATACAGGAAACCGACGCTTTTTTGCGAAAAAAAATTGAGACGGGAAAATGGCGTCCGTGGGCGGAAAAAAAAATGGAGAGGCGAAACCATCCTCGTCGTGCGAAAAAAAAAATTGATACACGAAACCGAGGCTGTTTTGCGAAAAAAAATTGAGACGGGAAAACGGCGTCCGTGGGCGGAAAGAAAAAATGGAGAGGCGA
This sequence comes from Podargus strigoides, assembly GCA_028020825.1. Classification (NCBI taxonomy): domain Eukaryota; kingdom Metazoa; phylum Chordata; class Aves; order Caprimulgiformes; family Podargidae; genus Podargus; species Podargus strigoides. The sequence continues at coordinate 11,465 of JAQJZH010000763.1, read as the reverse complement.
AACCATCCTCGTTGTGCGAAAAAAAAAATTGATACAGGAAACCGAGGCTGTTTTGCGAAAAAAAATTGAGACGGGAAAATGGCGTCCGTGGGCGGAAAAAAAAATGGAGAGGCGAAACCATCCTCGTCGTGCGAAAAAAAAAATTGATACACGAAACCGAGGCTGTTTTGCGAAAAAAAATTGAGACGGGAAAAGTGCGTCCGTGGGCGGAAAAAAAAATGTAGAGGCGAAACCATCCTCGTCCTGCGAAAAAAAAAATTGATACATGAAACCGAGGCTGTTTTGCGAAAAAAAAATGAGACGGGAAAATGGCATCCGTGGGCGGAAAAAAAAATGGAGAGGCGAAACCATCCTCGTCGTGCGAAAAAAAAAATTGATACACGAAACCGACGCTGTTTTGCAAAAAAAAATTGGAGACGGGAAAATGGCGTCCGTGGGCGGAAAAAAAAATGGAGAGGCGAAACCATCCTCGTCGTGCGAAAAAAAAAATTGATACACGAAACCGAGGCTGTTTTGCGAAAAAAAATTGAGACGGGAAAACGGCGTCTGTGGGCGGAAAAAAAAATGGAGCCGCGAAACCATCCTCGTCGTGCGAAAAAAAAAATTGATACACGAAACCGAGGCTGTTTTGCGATAAAAAATTGAGACGGGAAAATTGCGTCCGTGGGCGGAAAAAAAAATGGAGAGGCGAAACCATCCTCGTCGTGCGAAAAAAAAAATTGATACACGAAACCGACGCTGTTTTGCGAAAAAAAATTGAGACGGGAAAATTGCGTCCGTGGGCGGAAAAAAAAATGGAGAGGCGAAACCATCCTCGTCGTGCGAAAAAAAAAATTGATACACGAAACCGACGCTGTTTTGCGAAAAAAAATTGAGACGGGAAAATGGCGTCCGTGGGCGGAAAAAAAAATGGAGAGGCGAAACCATCCTCGTCGTGCGAAAAAAAAAATTGATACACGAAACCGAGGCTGTTTTGCGAAAAAAAATTGAGACGGGAAAATGGCGTCCGTGGGCGGAAAAAAAAATGGAGAGGCGAAACCATCCTCGTCGTGCGAAAAAAAAAATTGATACACGAAACCGAGGCTGTTTTGCGAAAAAAAATTGAGACGGGAAAAGTGCGTCCGTGGGCGGAAAAAAAAATATAGAGGCGAAACCATCCTCGTCCTGCGAAAAAAAAAATTGATACATGAAACCGAGGCTGTTTTGCGAAAAAAAAATGAGACGGGAAAATGGCATCCGTGGGCGGAAAAAGAAATGGAGAGGCGAAACCATCCTCGTCGTGCGAAAAAAAAAATTGATACACGAAACCGAGGCTGTTTTGCGAAAAATAATTGAGACGGGAAAATGGCGTCCGTGGGCGGAAAAAAAAATGGAGAGGCGAAACCATCCTCGTCGTGCGAAAAAAAAAATTGATACACGAAACCGAGGCTGTTTTGCGAAAAAAAATTGAGACGGGAAAACGGCGTCCGTGGGCGGAAAAAAAAATGGAGAGGCGAAACCATCCTCGTCGTGCGAAAAAAAAAAATTGATACACGAAACCGAGGCTGTTTTGCGAAAAAAAAATGAGACGGGAAAATGGCGTCCGTGGGCGGAAAAAAAAATGGAGAGGCGAAACCATCCTCGTCGTGCGAAAAAAAAAATTGATACACGAAACCGAGGCTGTTTTGCGAAAAAAAATTGAGACGGGAAAATTGCGTCCGTGGGCGGAAAAAAAAATGGAGAGGCGAAACCATCCTCGTCGTGCGAAAAAAAAAATTGATACACGAAACCGAGGCTGTTTTGCGAAAAAAAATTGAGACGGGAAAATGGCGTCCGTGGGCGGAAAAAAAAATGGAGACGCGAAACCATCCTCGTCGTGCGAAAAAAAAAATTGATACACGAAACCGACGCTGTTTTGCGAAAAAAAATTGAGACGGGAAAATTGCGTCCGTGGGCGGAAAAAAAAATGGAGACGCGAAACCATCCTCGTCGTGCGAAAAAAAAAAATTGATACACGAAACCGAGGCTGTTTTGCGAAAAAAAAATGAGACGGGAAATGGCGTCCGTGGGCGCAAAAAAAAATGGAGAGGCGAAACCATCCTCGTCGTGCGAAAAAAAAAATTGATACACGAAACCGACGCTGTTTTGCAAAAAAAAATGGAGACGGGAAAATGGCGTCCGTGGGCGGAAAGAAAAAATGGAGAGGCGAAACCATCCTCGTTGTGCGAAAAAAAAATTGATACAGGAAACCGACGCTTTTTTGCGAAAAAAAATTGAGACGGGAAAATGGCGTCCGTGGGCGGAAAAAAAAATGGAGAGGCGAAACCATCCTCGTCGTGCGAAAAAAAAAATTGATACACGAAACCGAGGCTGTTTTGCGAAAAAAAAATTGAGACGGGAAAACGGCGTCCGTGGGCGGAAAGAAAAAATGGAGAGGCGAAACCATCCTCGTTGTGCGAAAAAAAAAATTGATACAGGAAACCGAGGCTGTTTTGCGAAAAAAAATTGAGACGGGAAAATGGCGTCCGTGGGCGGAAAAAAAAATGGAGAGGCGAAACCATCCTCGTCGTGCGAAAAAAAAATTGATACACGAAACCGAGGCTGTTTTGCGAAAAAAAATTGAGACGGGAAAACGGCGTCCGTGGGCGGAAAAAAAAATGAGAGGCGAAACCATCCTCGTCGTGCGAAAAAAAAAATTGATACACGAACCGAGGCTGTTTTGCGAAAAAAAATGAGACGGGAAAATGGCGTCCGTGGGCGGAAAAAAAAAATGGAGAGGCGAAACCATCCTCGTCGTGCGAAAAAAAAATTGATACACGAAACCGAGGCTGTTTTGCGAAAAAAAAATGAGACGGGAAAATTGCGTCGTGGGAGGAAAAAAAAATGGAGAGGCGAAACCATCCTCGTCGTGCGAAAAAAAAAATTGATACACGAAACCGAGGCTGTTTGCGAAAGAAAATTGAGACGGGAAAATGGCGTCCGTGGGCGGAAAAAAAAATGAGAGGCGAAACCATCCTCGTCGTGCGAAAAAAAAAATTGATACACGAAACCGACGCTGTTTTGCGAAAAAAAATTGAGACGGGAAAATTGCGTCCGTGGGCGGAAAAAAAAATGGAGAGGCGAAACCATCCTCGTCGTGCGAAAAAAAAAATTGATACACGAAACCGAGGCTGTTTTGCGAAAAAAATTGAGACGGGAAAATGGCGTCCGTGGCGCAAAAAAAATGGAGAGGCGAAACCATCCTCGTCGTGCGAAAAAAAAAATTGATACACGAAACCGACGCTGTTTTGCGAAAAAAAATTGAGACGGGAAAATTGCGTCCGTGGCGGAAAAAAAAATGGAGATGCGAAACCATCCTCGTCGTGCGAAAAAAAAAATTGATACACGAAACCGAGGCTGTTTTGCGAAAAAAAATTGAGACGGGAAAATGGCGTCCGTGGGCGGAAAAAAAAATGGAGAGGCGAAACCATCCTCGTCGTGCGAAAAAAAAAATTGATACACGAAACCGACGCTGTTTGCGAAAAAAAATTGAGACGGGAAAATTGCGTCCGTGGGCGGAAAAAAAAATGGAGAGGCGAAACCATCCTCGTCGTGCAAAAAAAAAAAATGATACACGAAACCGAGGCTGTTTTGCGAAAAAAAATTGAGACGGGAAATTGCGTCCGTGGCGGAAAAAAAAATGGAGAGGCGAAACCATCCTCGTCGTGCGAAAAAAAAAATTGATACACGAAACCGACGCTGTTTTGCGAAAAAAAATTGAGACGGGAAAATGGCGTCCGTGGGCGCAAAAAAAAATGGAGAGGCGAAACCATCCTCGTCCTGCGAAAAAAAAAATTGATACATGAAACCGAGGCTGTTTTGCGAAAAAAAAATGAGACGGGAAAATGGCATCCGTGGGCGGAAAAAAAAATGGAGAGGCGAAACCATCCTCGTCGTGCGAAAAAAAAATTGATACACGAAACCGAGGCTGTTTTGCGAAAAATAATTGAGACGGGAAAAGTGCGTCCGTGGCGGAAAAAAAAATATAGAGGCGAAACCATCCTCGTCCTGCGAAAAAAAAATTGATACATGAAACCGAGGCTGTTTTGCGAAAAAAAATGAGACGGGAAAATGGCATCCGTGGGCGGAAAAAAAAAATGGAGAGGCGAAACCATCCTCGTCGTGCGAAAAAAAAATTGATACACGAAACCGAGGCTGTTTTGCGAAAAATAATTGAGACGGGAAAATGGCGTCGTGGGCGGAAAAAAAAATGGAGAGGCGAAACCATCCTCGTCGTGCGAAAAAAAAAATTGATACACGAACCGAGGCTGTTTTGCGAAAAAAATTGAGACGGGAAAACGGCGTCCGTGGGCGGAAAAAAAAATGGAGAGGCGAAACATCCTCGTCGTGCGAAAAAAAAAATTGATACACGAACCGAGGCTGTTTTGCGAAAAAAAAATGAGACGGGAAATGGCGTCCGTGGGCGGAAAAAAAAATGGAGAGGCGAAAACCATCCTCGTCGTGCGAAAAAAAAAATTGATACACGAAACCGAGGCTGTTTTGCGAAAAAAATTGAGATGGGAAAATTGCGTCCGTGGGCGGAAAAAAAAATGGAGAGGCGAAACCATCCTCGTCGTGCGAAAAAAAAAATTGATACACGAAACCGAGGCTGTTTTGCGAAAAAAAAATTGAGACGGGAAAATGGCGTCCGTGGGCGGAAAAAAAATGGAGACGCGAAACCATCCTCGTCGTGCGAAAAAAAAAATTGATACACGAAACCGACGCTGTTTTGCGAAAAAAAATTGAGACGGGAAAATTGCGTCCGTGGGCGGAAAAAAAAATGGAGACGCGAAACCATCCTCGTCGTGCGAAAAAAAAAATTGATACACGAAACCGAGGCTGTTTTGCGAAAAAAAATTGAGACGGGAAAATGGCGTCCGTGGGCGAAAAAAAAATGGAGAGGCGAAACCATCCTCGTCGTGCGAAAAAAAAAAATGATACACGAAACCGAGGCTGTTTTGCGAAAAAAAAATGAGACGGGAAAATGGCGTCCGTGGGCGCAAAAAAAATGGAGAGGCGAAACCATCCTCGTCGTGCGAAAAAAAAAATTGATACACGAAACCGACGCTGTTTTGCAAAAAAAAATGGAGACGGGAAAATGGCGTCCGTGGGCGGAAAGAAAAAATGGAGAGGCGAAACCATCCTCGTTGTGCGAAAAAAAAAATTGATACAGGAAACCGACGCTTTTTTGCGAAAAAAAATTGAGACGGGAAAATGGCGTCCGTGGGCGCAAAAAAAAATGGAGAGGCGAAACCATCCTCGTCGTGCGAAAAAAAAAATTGATACACGAAACCGAGGCTGTTTTGCGAAAAAAAATTGAGACGGGAAAACGGCGTCCGTGGGCGGAAAGAAAAAATGGAGAGGCGAAACCATCCTCGTTGTGCGAAAAAAAAAATTGATACAGGAACCGACGCTTTTTTGCGAAAAAAAATTGAGACGGGAAAATGGCGTCCGTGGGCGGAAAAAAAAATGGAGAGGCGAAACCATCCTCGTCGTGCGAAAAAAAATTGATACACGAAACCGAGGCTGTTTTGCGAAAAAAAATTGAGACGGGAAAACGGCGTCCGTGGGCGGAAAAAAAAATGGAGAGGCGAAACCATCCTCGTCGTGCGAAAAAAAAAATTGATACACGAAACCGAGGCTGTTTTGCGAAAAAAATTGAGACGGGAAAATGGCGTCCGTGGGCGAAAAAAAAAATGGAGAGGCGAAACCATCCTCGTCGTGCGAAAAAAAAAATTGATACACGAAACCGAGGCTGTTTTGCGAAAAAAAAATGAGACGGGAAAATTGCGTCCGTGGCGGAAAAAAAAATGGAGAGGCGAAACCATCCTCGTCGTGCGAAAAAAAAAATTGATACACGAAACCGAGCTGTTTTGCGAAGAAAAATTGAGACGGAAAATGGCGTCCGTGGGCGGAAAAAAAAATGGAGAGGCGAAACCATCCTCGTCGTGCGAAAAAAAAAATTGATACACGAAACCGACGCTGTTTTGCGAAAAAAAATTGAGACGGGAAAATTGCGTCCGTGGGCGGAAAAAAAAATGGAGAGGCGAAACCATCCTCGTCGTGCGAAAAAAAAATTGATACACGAAACCGAGGCTGTTTTGCGAAAAAAAAATTGAGACGGGAAAATGGCGTCCGTGGGCGCAAAAAAAAATGGAGAGGCGAAACCATCCTCGTCGTGCGAAAAAAAAAATGATACACGAAACCGAGGCTGTTTTGCGAAAAAAAATTGAGACGGGAAAATTGCGTCCGTGGGCGGAAAAAAAAATGGAGATGCGAAACCATCCTCGTCGTGCGAAAAAAAAAATTGATACACGAAACCGAGGCTGTTTTGCGAAAAAAAATTGAGACGGGAAAATGGCGTCCGTGGGCGGAAAAAAAATGGAGAGGCGAAACCATCCTCGTCGTGCGAAAAAAAAAATTGATACACGAAACCGACGCTGTTTTGCGAAAAAAAATTGAGACGGGAAAATTGCGTCCGTGGGCGGAAAAAAAAATGGAGAGGCGAAACCATCCTCGTCGTGCAAAAAAAAAATTGATACACGAAACCGAGGCTGTTTGCGAAAAAAAATTGAGACGGAAAATTGCGTCCGTGGGCGGAAAAAAAAATGGAGAGGCGAAACCATCCTCGTCGTGCGAAAAAAAAATTGATACACGAAACCGACGCTGTTTTGCGAAAAAAAATTGAGACGGAAAATGGCGTCCGTGGGCGCAAAAAAAAATGGAGAGGCGAAACCATCCTCGTCCTGCGAAAAAAAAAATTGATACATGAAACCGAGGCTGTTTTGCGAAAAAAAATGAGACGGGAAAATGGCATCCGTGGGCGGAAAAAAAATGGAGAGGCGAAACATCCTCGTCGTGCGAAAAAAAAATTGATACACGAAACCGAGGCTGTTTTGCGAAAATAATTGAGACGGGAAAATGGCGTCCGTGGGCGGAAAAAAAAATGGAGACGCGAAACCATCCTCGTCGTGCGAAAAAAAAAATTGATACACGAAACCGAGGCTGTTTTGCGAAAAAAAATGGAGACGGGAAAACGGCGTCCGTGGGCGGAAAAAAAAATGGAGAGGCGAAACCATCCTCGTCGTGCGAAAAAAAAAATTGATACACGAAACCGACGCTGTTTTGCGAAAAAAAATTGAGACGGGAAAATGGCGTCCGTGGGCGGAAAAAAAAAAATGGAGACGCGAAACCATCCTCGTCGTGCGAAAAAAAAATTGATACACGAAACCGACGCTGTTTTGCGAAAAAAAATTGAGACGGGAAAATGGCGTCCGTGGGCGGAAAAAAAAATGGAGAGGCGAACCATCCTCGTCGTGCGAAAAAAAAAATTGATACACGAAACCGAGGCTGTTTTGCGAAAAAAAATTGAGACGGGAAAAACGGCGTCCGTGGCGGAAAAAAAAATGGAGAGGCGAAACCATCCTCGTCGTGCGAAAAAAAAATTGATACACGAAACCGAGGCTGTTTTGCGAAAAAAATTGAGACGGGAAAATGGCGTCCGTGGGCGCAAAAAAAAATGGAGAGGCGAAACCATCCTCGTCGTGCGAAAAAAAAAATTGATACACGAAACCGAGGCTGTTTTGCGAAAAAAAATGAGACGGGAAAATGGCGTCCGTGGGCGGAAAAAAAAATGGAGAGGCGAACCATCCTCGTCGTGCGAAAAAAAAAATTGATACACGAAACGAGGCTGTTTTGCGAAAAAAAATTGAGACGGGAAAATGGCGTCCGTGGTGGAAAAAAAAATGGAGAGGCGAAACCATCCTCGTCGTGCGAAAAAAAAAATTGATACACGAAACCGAGGCTGTTTTGCGAAAAAAAATTGAGACGGGAAAATGGCGTCCGTGGGCGGAAAAAAAAATGGAGACGCGAAACCATCCTCGTCGTGCGAAAAAAAAAATTGATACACGAAACCGAGGCTGTTTTGCGAAAAAAAATTGAGACGGGAAAATGGCGTCCGTGGGCGCAAAAAAAAATGGAGGCGCGAAACCATCCTCGTCGTGCGAAAAAAAAATTGATACACGAAACCGAGGCTGTTTTGCGAAAAAAATTGAGACGGGAAAATGGCGTCCGTGGCGGAAAAAAAAATGGAGAGGCGAAACCATCCTCGTCGTGCGAAAAAAAAATTGATACACGAAACGAGGCTGTTTTGCGAAAAAAAATTGAGACGGGAAAAGTGCGTCCGTGGGCGGAAAAAAAAATGTAGAGGCGAAACCATCCTCGTCCTGCGAAAAAAAAATTGATACATGAAACCGAGGCTGGTTTGCGAAAAAAAATGAGACGGGAAAATGGCATCCGTGGGCGGAAAAAAAAATGGAGAGGCGAAACCATCCTCGTCGTGCGAAAAAAAAAATTGATACACGAAACCGACGCTGTTTTGCGAAAAAAAATTGAGACGGGAAAATGGCGTCCGTGGGCGAAAAAAAAAATGGAGAGGCGAAACCATCCTCGTCGTGCGAAAAAAAAAATTGATACACGAAACCGAGGCTGTTTTGCGAAAAAAAAAAATGAGACGGGAAAATTGCGTCCGTGGGCGGAAAAAAAATGGAGAGGCGAAACCATCCTCGTCGTGCGAAAAAAAAAATTGATACACGAAACCGACGCTGTTTTGCGAAGAAAAATTGAGACGGGAAAATGGCGTCCGTGGCGGAAAAAAAAATGGAGAGGCGAAACCATCCTCGTCGTGCGAAAAAAAAATTGATACACGAAACCGACGCTGTTTTGCGAAAAAAATTGAGACGGAAAAGTGCGTCCGTGGGCGGAAAAAAAATGGAGACGCGAAACCATCCTCGTCGTGCGAAAAAAAAAAATTGATACACGAAACCGACGCTGTTTTGCGAAAAAAATGAGACGGGAAAATGGCGTCCGTGGGCGGAAAAAAAAATGGAGCCGCGAAACCATCCTCGTCGTGCGAAAAAAAAAATTGATACACGAACCGAGGCTGTTTGCGATAAAAATGGAGACGGGAAAACGGCGTCCGTGGGCGGAAAAAAAAATGGAGAGGCGAAACCATCCTCGTCGTGCGAAAAAAAAATTGATACACGAAACCAAGGCTGTTTTGCGAAAAAAAATTGAGATGGGAAAATTGCGTCCGTGGGCGGAAAAAAAAATGAGAGGCGAAACCATCCTCGTCGTGCGAAAAAAAAATTGATACACGAAACCGACGCTGTTTGCGAAAAAAAATTGAGACGGAAAATTGCGTCCGTGGGCGGAAAAAAAAATGGAGAGGCGAAACCATCCTCGTCGTGCGAAAAAAAAAATTGATACACGAAACCGAGCTGTTTTGCGAAAAAAATTGAGACGGGAAAATGGCGTCCGTGGGCGCAAAAAAAATGGAGAGGCGAAACCATCCTCGTCGTGCGAAAAAAAAATTGATACACGAAACCGAGGCTGTTTGCGAAAAAAAATTGAGACGGGAAAAGTGCGTCCGTGGGCGGAAAAAAAAATGTAGAGGCGAAACCATCCTCGTCCTGCGAAAAAAAAAATTGATACATGAAACCGAGGCTGTTTTGCGAAAAAAATTGAGACGGGAAAATGGCATCCGTGGGCGGAAAAAAAAATGGAGAGGCGAAACCATCCTCGTCGTGCGAAAAAAAAAATTGATACACGAAACCGAGGCTGTTTGCGAAAAATAATTGAGACGGGAAAATGGCGTCCGTGGGCGGAAAAAAAAAATGGAGAGGCGAAACCCATCCTCGTCGTGCGAAAAAAAAAATTGATACACGAAACCGAGGCTGTTTTGCGAAAAAAAATTGAGACGGGAAAATTGCGTCCGTGGGCGGAAAAAAAAATGGAGAGGCGAAACCATCCTCGTCGTGCGAAAAAAAAATTGATACACGAAACCGAGGCTGTTTTGCGAAGAAAAATTGAGACGGGAAAATGGCGTCCGTGGGCGGAAAAAAAAATGGAGAGGCGAAACCATCCTCGTCGTGCGAAAAAAAAATTGATACACGAAACCGACGCTGTTTTGCGAAAAAAATTGAGACGGGAAAATTGCGTCCGTGGGCGGAAAAAAAAATGGAGAGGCGAAACCATCCTCGTCGTGCGAAAAAAAAATTTGATACACGAAACCGACGCTGTTTTGCGAAAAAAATTGAGACGGGAAAAGTGCGTCCGTGGGCGGAAAAAAAAATGGAGACCCGAAACCATCCTCGTCGTGCGAAAAAAAAAAATTGATACACGAAACCGAGGCTGTTTTGCGAAAAAAAAATGAGACGGAAAATGGCGTCCGTGGGCGGAAAAAAAAATGGAGCCGCGAAACCATCCTCGTCGTGCGAAAAAAAATTGATACACGAAACCGAGGCTGTTTTGCGATAAAAAATTGAGACGGGAAAATTGCGTCCGTGGGCGGAAAAAAAAATGGAGAGGCGAAACCATCCTCGTCGTGCGAAAAAAAAAATTGATACACGAAACCGACGCTGTTTTGCGAAAAAAATTGAGACGGGAAAATTGCGTCCGTGGGCGGAAAAAAAAATGGAGAGGCGAAACCATCCTCGTCGTGCGAAAAAAAAATTGATACACGAAACCGACGCTGTTTTGCGAAAAAAAATTGAGACGGGAAAATTGCGTCCGTGGGCGGAAAAAAAAATGGAGAGGCGAAACCATCCTCGTCGTGCGAAAAAAAAATTGATACACGAAACCGAGGCTGTTTTGCGAAAAAAAAATTGAGACGGGAAAATGGCGTCCGTGGGCGCAAAAAAAAATGGAGAGGCGAAACCATCCTCGTCGTGCGAAAAAAAAAATTGATACACGAAACCGAGGCTGTTTTGCGAAAAAAAATTGAGACGGGAAAAGTGCGTCCGTGGGCGGAAAAAAAATGTAGAGGCGAAACCATCCTCGTCCTGCGAAAAAAAAATTGATACATGAAACCGAGGCTGTTTTGCGAAAAAAAATGAGACGGGAAAATGGCATCCGTGGGCGGAAAAAAAAATGGAGAGGCGAAACCATCCTCGTCGTGCGAAAAAAAAAATTGATACATGAAACCGAGGCTGTTTTGCGAAAAATAATTGAGACGGGAAAATGGCGTCCGTGGGCGGAAAAAAAAATGGAGAGGCGAAACATCCTCGTCGTGCGAAAAAAAAATTGATACACGAAACCGAGGCTGTTTTGCGAAAAAAATTGAGACGGGAAAACGGCGTCCGTGGGCGGAAAAAAAAATGGAGAGGCGAAACCATCCTCGTCGTGCGAAAAAAAAAATTGATACACGAAACCGAGGCTGTTTGCGAAAAAAAATTGAGACGGGAAAACGGCGTCCGTGGGCGGAAAAAAAATGGAGAGGCGAAACCATCCTCGTCGTGCGAAAAAAAAAATTGATACACGAAACCGAGGCTGTTTTGCGAAAAAAATTGAGACGGGAAAACGGCGTCCGTGGGCGGAAAAAAAAATGGAGAGGCGAAACCATCCTCGTCGTGCGAAAAAAAAAATTGATACACGAAACCGAGGCTGTT